>DF359630.1:8051-20691 GCA_000787875.1 Solanum virginianum
ACGATAAAAGAAGAAATTACAGCCCTGGAGCAAAATCAAACTTGGGAGCTAGTGCCAAGACCAAGTAGCAGACATATTCACAAAGGGGTTGAGCGCTAGCAAGTTTGAGGACTTTCGATGTCAACTCAATATGGTACGACGAATGGAGGCTAGTGTTGAGGGGGAGTGTTAAAAATCATCACTAGCCCATTCGATTACCCAGGAAGGCTCTGAAAGGTTCTGGAAGGCCCCGAAAGGTTCCGGAAGATTTTGGAAGGCCCCGGAACACTATAGAAGTATGCAGAAGATTGAAGAAGGGCCTAGTGTTTTCATTTAGAAACCAAGTAAGTCAAGTTATAAACAAGTCTTCTATAAGTTTTCTTCTTGAGTGGTCTAATAAAAAGTTTAAGTACTCTTCACAAAAGAGTCTTGTTCAACATATATTTCATCATAATTTTTTATTTTTCACCATAATTTCAAAATGGAGACAATAGAATAACATTAAAATTCTCCCTCTGATCATGTCATTGCCGTCACTACCGTTACTGTCATCGATGGATCTTTAAATGTCTTTGCATTATAAAGATATGTATTTTAAAAAATTAATATTGAAAATGATTGGACATGATATTTTCGGTGAGATGAGAAATGAAATGATGAGATTTAGTAATGAAGTAGATATCATTATTGAATAGATTTTATGATTAATTAGGAAATAATTAGTGCAAAATATAATTAACAAAAGAAAATTTAATTTAATAATTAAAGAAAAATAAATAAAAAGATTGTAACTATTTCTTACATGACATGTGATCGATCGTAAAACACCACATATGTAAGAGTAGTGTCAACAACAACAACAACAACATATCCAGTGCAATCCCACAAGTGGGGTCTGGGGAGGGTAGAATATACACATACCTTACCACTACCTCATAAAAATAGAGAGACTGTTTCCTGGGAACCCTCATCTCAAAAACCCATAAGCATAATCAACTAAATATGACAAACAATAAAAGAAAGGAAACAGCAAAAAAACATCCAGCTGCCATTTCGCTAGATACCAGAAAGATGGGGAGGAAAGTTCTATCACCCTGAACCCTGAACCCTGAACCCTGAACCCTGAATCCTGATAGCAGTGTCGCATGTCTCAAATTTGTATTAAATTCACTTTTAAATAGTAAATATGTGTAATAAATTATCACGATAATTTGAGTGTGCAATTATTTTTTTGGAACAAGTTCAGAGAAAATTTAATACTTTTTTATTTCCTTAATAAACATAGCAGGCTACTAATCAACTAACCGAAAAATATATAAAAATAAAAATACTAAATAGATTGTTTGAATTGAATATAAATGGATTAAGACAACTCGAACTAATAAATAAGTTCAAAAAATGATGAATGTACAAATTTACAATGGATCACGTTCTTCAAGTCATGCTTTATCTTTTATCATAGCATTTAAAACAAAGTTTTATTATATAACATCCCTCTAAAAATTGGCATGGAATAGATTCAATTATGAAATCATGAATAATTATTCTATTGAAATAAATTAAGCTAAACGGTAATTTATAACTTACTTTGATGTTTAATTTCCTTATTTATTTTTTTATATGTAATTATTTTAGACTATATATATAATTACATATAATTATATGTACATAGCAAATAGTAATTATTTTATTTTTTTAAAAGATAGTTTGACAAATAATTCATGAATCAATTTGAGCTGCTTATACTAGCTCAACTTTTAATGAACTAAATTAATAAATTAGGGAATAAAAAATTATCCAAAATTTAAGATAAATTAGATGATTTGTATTTTTATAAACCGTATTTCTGTATATAAATATGGATAGGCCAAGTACGTCATTAAAATTTTTAAATGGCTATGCATCTAATTTTTGAGACACATAAAATTAAATAATTGATCATTTAGATAAATCTTTCTTTTTATGGGCATAAAAATCTGATTTGATTTGATAATATATATATGTTATCTATTTAGTGAATATTGTAACTTGGATCAAGTTAAGATAACAATTTTGTATAACTATTACTATCTTAATGTTCTTCTTACCGAATTTTTTCGTCTTTGCTACATAGTTACATTAAATTTATTTGATTTGTAAATCTCAATCTAACTTATTTGATTTGTAAATTCTTGTATAATGTTAGTTTTTACATATTTTTATTGATTTACATTTTTAATCATTTATTAAAATTTTATATATAAAGAGAGATAGAAAATCAAATTTTAAAATATCGCGTGCATAAGTAAGCTATAAAATTTATGTCTACAAAGAGTAAATCCAATTTTAGAAATTACTAAACTCATGTATTTTTAAAAGATAAGTCATAATTAAAAATTCTTTGACCTATAAATTTTAATAAGAAACATGTGCAATTATTAAAAAAGAGAGACAATATACGCAAAATTTTACTATAATTTTTGTTTCTTATCATAAATTTGACTCGGCTTATTTTTGTTTACTAACATTAATTATCAAAGACAAAATACATAGAATAATATATTTTATGTATTGATATTGTGAAATAACATATATTAAAAATATATATTTATAATAAAAACGACATGTAAAATGAAACGGAGAGAGCAGATATTTTAATTAATGTCTTTGATATACTAATTGAAAATAGGGACAATGCATTAATTGGAACTAATAATGAGATTGAATCGGTGACAGTTATAACGAGATCCGAAAAGAGGAAAAAAAGTGAAGTAGAAGAAGAGGAATGGCCGGAAGAGAAGTGGAAGTTGCCATTGCCAAACTAACCCTTTCCTCAATCCCGACAAACCCTTTTTCTCAAATCACATATACTATTTTATAATCACACAGATTCAGAATCGTAAATAAAATAAACCAATACAAAAGCTAAGTCAGCGCCATTTAGATTCAGATGGTATGATTTCAAGAACCATTCAACACTTCTACTCCTTCAATACTAGGTAATAGTATTTTCATATGGGTATTTTGTATTATTGTTTAGATTTCATAGCTTTCGGATTGGTGAAATTGAGTATAATGCTATGTGGGTTTTTTTTGGGTTATGAGAAGTGATATGATTATTTTTCGTACTTGGGGCATTACCAACTTTGCAGCATTGGAGTTTTATGTGATCATGTTTCAACTTTTTGGTGAGATTACTGCAATCTAATTACTAACCCTTTTGTTGGGGTTATAGTCATGCTGAGTTATTTTCTGGTATTGGATTAGCTGTGTCAGAGGAGTATTTGTTTTTTGTGATTGGATATATTGCATAAGTTATTCTATTTTGCCAATCTTTGGATGGAGTAATTCTGAGTTTTCCTTGTGTGGCCTCCTAGCTTAGGATAAGAGTTCCACATTGGCAAAAAACACACGGGCCTTACACCCTAGTGATGTGTTTGAAATCCATGGGGTCTAGGCAATGACGGAGCCAGGGTTTTAGTCAAGGGGTTTCAGAATTTGAAAAAGCAAACATATGAGTCGCTCCAAGGGGGTTCGACATCTACTATGTATGCATAAAAAATAATTTTAACTATGTATAAATAGTATAATTTTTCGCCAAAGGGGATTTGGATACCCCCTGGTCATAAGGTGGCTCCGCCCAGAGTCTAGGCTCACAGTGGATAATATCAATAGTGGGTTGGGCCGTTACACCTTGATGGGCATTCTGTATGAGGGATAGGTTGGGGTCATTTTTCTATTTAGGGAATGCTGCATTAGAGTCAAAGATTTTACTATGTGGCTTGAGCTATCCTTGCAGATAATTAATCAGAATCTATTGCTGTTTTTGCTTAAGTTATTCTTGGAATGAGATGAAAGACATGGTGTCTTAGCTTGAGACAGTTGCACCTGTAAAGTTCAGAGCTTTACTGCATTAGGACGAAGGAATCACTCATTAAAGGGAGTGGAATTGCTCAGGCTGATTTAATGCTGAAAAGATTGTTTGTTGGATGGGAAGGCATGGCAGATGTTTTATGGGGTTCTGCTGTGTTGTCACTATAGAAGGTGAAACTTAATGGTCAAAGAAAATCTGAGGCTTGGTTAACACGGTGATGCAAAAGTAAATTTTGATATTTCATACTGGGATACTTGACGCCTGAATTTTGAGTAGTCAGCTGATGGAAAGAATAAAGTAGGGGACGTAATTTATCTTTTTTCTCTCCTAAGTCCTATCCTTCTAAAAAAAAAAAAAGAAGAAGAAAGATTAAAGTAGTGGGACATTCTTTCTTTAGGATTGATAGAAGAATGTGCCACTTGAGATGGTAACATGAGTTGAAAGAGAAACAGTGAACTCTTGAGGAAGTTGACAGTGGCCTTGGTCAAATAAATCAGAGTTCTGCCAGAATAAAGAAGATTAAACTGGTGGACCCTTTCAATGAAGTCACTGCACAACTTCTACTCGAGGCTGCAGCCGTTTAACTCTTACAAATTACAATATCAATTCTATCCCTGGTAAATTTCCTAGTTGAACTCAAGCACTTACCCGGGAAATTCACAATGTGGGGATGAGGATAATTGGGCTTGAATCGAAGGGAGCTCGATACTCATTTTCATTTCTTGTTTTATCAAATTCTTTGCTGCAGAAATGAGCGCAAATACTTTTCACAAATCCATGAGCTGTACTGAGATATGGTTACTGACCAGAGATTTTTGTTAACTAAAAAAGTAGCTTTTGCTTAAAATATTCATATTTCTTCATAATAATTTTAAAGAAGTTAAACTACCTCATTTGTCATGGACACACATATTCGTAGTCCATTTTTGTTTCCATGTGTTTTGTATACCTTCCCTAGGAATGATCACATCAACTGCTTCATTTTATTAGAATTCTAGGCAACATGAAGTTGTGGGGCAGAAAGCCCACATTTTTAATAATCAGATCAGTTGCTGGAGGGAACATCGCCTCAAATCTAGGGTTAGGGATGAAAGGAAAATAAAGGGCTAGGTTTAGGAAACCCCTTAGATGTTATGTGTTTTTACAAAGGCGACGTGTTTGGGCTTGGCCCGAATTTGGGCCAAGCCAATTGTTTTGTGATTTACAAATTGGGGTTGGGCCCAATGTTGTTTGTATTTTGTTTCAGTTTTATTAATAAAATCATGTTTAATTAAAAATCTATCAGCACATTTCAATGACCTTTCAGTCCAATATCTGGTTTTGGATGTTGATCTCGTTGAAAAGAGGCTCGCTAGTTGCAAGATCTATGCACAATTAGCCTGGAACGGAGGTTATCCAAATATGTAAATACGAACTGTAATAAGACCTTCAATATATTTTCTCCCGCTTTATGTGTTTTTGACACACATTTTAGCGGAATATCTTCTTAGTGAGGGAGGCCTGATCCTTACATATTTTATTGAGGAAGGGAACAAAAAATTAATGCACCTTTTTGCTGGAGAAAAGAGGGAAATATTTGTTCTACATTTAGACTTGCAATATTTTGTCCGTAGAGAAAATTATTATCTAATTTAAGCACAATGCTTTGTTCTTACCTAGTTAGTTGCTGTCTTACTTGAAACATCTCCTTCTTAAAGCTAGAAAAGTACAATTGACCCAAAAAAGCGTCGGGGAATCATCACTTACTCTTCCTGAGATGAGACTGCACCGATTGGCACTCCAACAAGCTCGGCAGGGAGAGAAAGAATCAATCACCTCCTTGAAAGGTTCTCATCCTCCTCCGAACCTTTGTAATTGGCTTCGACCGTAGTCTGAATCTTTGGCCGAACCTGAGCTGCTATACCGAATCCCCCGCTGGCCATCTATTATCGTTATCCAAATAAAAAAGGGTACAATTGACTCGGACTCAGTTGTGTGCTCATTTCATTGTTTTGTACTATATGGTTCAGTTTCTTACTATTTTGATTTGTACTAGTGTCTCATGTAGTCTGGAAAGCCATAGTAAACTTGAAAGAGGAACCAAAAAACCTAGCCAACACAATCAGTTTGCAACTGCTTTTATTTGTGACTTTGGGCCATTTTATTTTATCTCTAGTATCAGGCCATGCTTTTGAATGTTTCTATTTTATGTTTTTCTCATATTAGGTTTGCTTGCATAATTTGTCAGTCAAATAGGTAGAAATGTTATTGGATATGAAAGCTTGACATTGAACTTCATCAAAATTGGAAAGTAGACTCTGGATCAACTTCCATCCCTTTGATAATGATTAAAAAAGGGTCTAACACCCTCCCGCGTGGGCAGGATTGGATATTTGAAGCGTGGACAATATAATTTGGAGAAACATATGGTAAAGCAAGAAATTGGGATAAACCTAGGCTCGGATATCATGGTAAAACTATGAACTTTAGGCCTAACTGAACATTGCTTAATATCATACAAGGAGTCACATTTTTATTTGATAAGAAATGAACCTCAACTCTAACGAGACACTAAAAGTTTGCTCATGAATTAAGCATTGTCCAACACCACAACATTCCTACTTATATGGGACTCAACACCCGTGAATGCCACATTGGAGTGTGAAGCAATATACTACTTGGGCCTAACATTGGATAAATCAGTTGGAGATAGTCTTGGCTCTGATACCATAAGAAAACCTTGGGTGTAACTCATCCCCCAGAAGCTATCTCATGGGGGAAGGATTGCCCTAGACCATTGTTAGAATAGGAACAGGTGCAGGAACAGTATATAGCATCCTACTTGGAAAAGAATTGTAATGTAATATCTATAAATAGGATCTCAATGTAATCTTGTGGTTATACAATTCAATAATAAGATTTGTGAATCTACAAATAAAATCTCATTCCTTCTAACAATATAGTCCTAAGAGTTTTGAGAGTTTTGTTTAGGGGGAGAAATTTGTGAGAAATTGATCAGATGGAACTTGTGTGTGACAAGCCCTTCATATTGCATCAAGCAACTGTCAAAGAGTGTTGGACTGAACAGGGATGGGATCTATCTTTTAGGAGACTCTCAAAATGATTGGGAAGTGGACAGAGTGGCCAACCTATTCCATGAAATAGGGGACTTCGCAGTAACTACTTCAGTTCCGGACTCTATGAGATGGAAGCACAAAAAGGATGAGATTTTCTCTGTTAAAAGTGTCTATGAAACAGTGAATACGCAACAAAACAGAAGACAACAAGGGTTATGGATAAATGTTTGGAAAAACATCGCACCAACAAAAGTAAAAGAGGAGAATAATAGTATCCGGGTGTCAACTTTGCGGGGAAACAGATGAGACAAATAGTCATCTTTTCTTGCATTGTAAATTCACTGCTCAGTTGTGGAATTTGTTTCTTACTCTCACAAACATGAAATGGCAGATGCCTGAGCACACTATCGATCCGTTGAGTTGCTAGATTAGAAGAAGTGGAAGCAAGAGCCAGAAGAGATGGTGGAAAATCATTCCACATTGTATCTGGTGGACTGTGTGGAGAGAGAGAAATAGCAGATGTTTTGAAGATAAGTCCAATTCCATTTATAGAGTTAAATGGAATTGTATTGCATCTTTCTTTTTTTGGTGTAAAGAAGCAAGTATAGAGGAATTAGAGCTGTAGACTTGCTAGGCTCTCTGTAAGTAGTTTCGCCCTCAATTCTCTTTTTTGTTCCTCTTTTGAAGGTCTCCAACATATCCTTAGCTGAAGAATACAACATTACCAATTTTTTTTTTTAAAAAAAAGTATTTCATCACTTTGAGACCGACTATCACTTTGACAGTGAAAAGATACTCTTTGAAGATATTGTAGCAAAATTTGTGAATTCAAGTGATCAACCGGCAGATATCTTCACCAGGTCCCTCACTGGTCCTCGTGTCAATTACATTTGGAACAAATTCAATACATATGACTTGTATGCACCTGCTTAAGGGGGAGTGTCAGAATAGGAATTAGAATAAGAAAAATATATAAAATTCTTCTTGGAAAATGATTTTCATGTAGTGTCTATCGGTCCTCAGTGTCGTATATATATTTTTCTATTATATTTCTCACAACCATATAAGAAAACCCATTTTTAGATCCCCAATTGATGCGGGATCTAAGATTCAGCCTCTTCTAAGTGACTAGTAAGTTTTTTAAATATTCTAGCAACACACCAAATCAAGTTCCAGTAATTTACTTCAGCATCTTTCTGTAAACAATGCCGTGCACTTCATTAATTGTGAAATTAATTACATTTTGTTATCGTGCTTTTACCAGGACATCTCCTAGAGTTTGTCTGGAACTTTTGTTGGATATATATTGGCTTCGTGTACAGTTATCACTTACGGGTCACAATCTGTTGAACATGATATAGAATTTTGAATCTTTGAGGAGATGGAGAAGACAGGAAATGATACGGGGCCAGCTGAGGCTCTGTCTCCTGATTCTCCTTGGTGGCCAGCAGATATTTCCGACAAGCTACAGTTGATCACTTTGGTTTCTTCAGAAGATAAAGCAAACTCTACTGTATTGAGCAGCAAACAGGAGCCAGAGGGTTTAGCATCAAAGAGAGCGTCTCAGATTCTGTGGGTCACAGGGGAACTTGCAGAACCTATTCCTGATGGTTTCTACTTTGTTATTCCAGTGAGTATAACATAGCTTTGTGTGGCCTTGGATTCTTCTTCTTCTTCACTTGGATGATTTCTCTCCAGATGAGAGACCGTTATACTAATACGGCAAGACGAGAAATTGAATCGTATGTTTTTAGTGTAGCACACTAATTTTTTTGTGGGGGTCAATTATATTGCTAAGTGCTAACATGACATTCTGAATATGTACCTTTTGTTTGTTTTGGTTCTTTTCTGGAAGGGATCTTTTCTTTTTTTTTTTTTTATGACAAAGGAAACCCGCAATTGCTACCCTTTGTGGGCGCACATGGTAAACCCCAGCTCCTATGAAATAGCTCGCAAATCACATAGGAGAGGTAACCCCCACTAGGCAAGCCCGGTGCAACGAGCTCGACCCAAAAGGCAAATCCCTTGCTTTCACTGGCAAGGGGTTTCACACTTGAAACCTCCAACATGGAAGTCCCAAGTCTAAACCACTGGGCCACCCAGAAGGGTCTTTTCTGCATGGGATCTTGTCAACTCAATATTGTTCTAATTCTCGAATTTCTGCAGGAAAGAAGATTCAAGGAGTTATTCGATACTATTCCATCTTTGGATGACCTTTATGCTCTAGAGACAGAGGGTCTTCGACCTAATGTTATTCTTGTCAATCTGCATAAAGATAAGAAGCTTTCCATGTTAAAACAGCTCACTCTCACTTTAGTGAAAGGATTGAGTTCGACTCCAGCAGTAGTGGTGAAGAAGATTGCAGGGTTGGTGCGTCATCCATTTTCTTTTGTCTATACTGGGTTTAGTTCTGACTGGTTGTTAGTTTCCTTTTACTATAGAAGGCATGATAACTTCTCTTTTTCATTTTCCAGTAGCGTTGGAGAAGACATCGCCTAAATAAGATTAAGCTGTTATCAGGATATTGCATAAATAAGATTAAGCTGTAATCAGAATATATGTATAACATTTAGTATTATTTTCTGCAGAGTTGAAAAGGAAACTGAAACTAGATAATCATTTTCTCTCGAATACAAATTAAGGTTTCTCAGGTGTAAGAGTTCAACAAACCTAAAAGTTCTCAACAAAGTATTTCTAAGGAAGTTTGTGGTTTCCATGTATGCTTGAATTTTTTTCAAAAGTTCTCCTAATTTCTTGAACCAGGTATTCCTCTGGAAACGATAATTTCCAGATGGAGGGTTTCTCAATTTTAATTTCCATACAATTTTATGGAATTATTTGATACCAGTTTTATGTTATTGTTACTTGTTAGACAAAAAAGAAAAAGATGAGCCCAAGATTTGTTATCAAAATGTTTTCTTTTCCAATGAATCATTTTTTGGTTCAGTTTTTGTTATCTGTTTCACTTTTCTAAATGCATCATGTGAATTTGACAGTCCTTTAGTGCATGTCGGGAAAAATCTAGTCTTGATATAACCCATAATTCTGTATGACATATGTTTATTGTCTTGATATAACCCATAATTCTGTATGACATATGTTTATTGTGAAACTGTGAATTAATTTTCCCAAATAAAAAGATGACTTAACTGCAATGGTATTTAGCCGAAATGTCTGTCTTCCTGAGATTGCGTGGTTTTAGTCTGACATCATATCACTGTGGTTAGGTTTGTGACTTCTATAAGCATCCCAAGTACAAGTCCACTCATGTGAGTGGTACACTTGAGGAGGTCTCACATGCTTTGGGTAGTCAAGGAATCCACATGCTGTGCCAAATAAAGGATGGTTCCTGCCATGCTCGAGCAATCTTATTCAAAGTTCTTGCTGATACTGTGGGCCTTGAGTGCAAGCTGCTTGTGGTGAGCTTTCTATTTCTCTTCAAAATGTTAGTCTGCATTAAGTAATTGGACAAGATTCTTTTCCATCTTAATGTTTAAGTAAATTGGATTCACTTGAATTTTCAAGCTTCCGTTCGATGCACATTCATTCTGGAGTTTCTTTTCTTCTTCCCAACCCCCTTTTTTCTTTCAATTCCCTCCATTTTATCTTCTAACTAATATTAGGGTTTCCCAAGAGGAGGAGCGCTGGAGTGTGCAGATTCGTCTAAGCACATCTGTGTCACAGTCATTCTGGATTCTATAGAACTACTGGTTGACCTTATACATTATCCTGGCAAGCTGTTTCCTTGTTCAACGAAGCAGCTACATCGCTCACATTTTTTTGGTGAGAGTGATTCTGTAGAAACAGATTCATGTAACTCACCGATGGATCCCATTAGTCCTACCTGTTTCAGTTCTGACTACAGTGGCACTGGAAGGTAAGTATATAAAGCTTGGGGAAGCTAGTTGGCATGATATTTGTTTAGAATGCAAACTTTTTATTTACTTCCTTTCAAACTAATCTGGTTGACCTGGTATATATTTTCACACACACTAACCAATTTAAATAAAATGACATTTATATCATTTAAAAAAAAATGTATGTTGGAAAGAATGTGGCCAAAGTTAATGTTTTTATGCTGGTGAAAATTAAATTGGTGTGAAGTGAACACCATTTAAAGTTTTTAGTTATTCGTCAGTCCAGAAAGATAGTTCTAGGCCTATCTCAGTTGTCCTTGTCCTTTCCCGGTAAAAGTAAAATTTTGATACTACTTTTCTCTATTATATTTTCCATGAACTGTTACAAATTCATAAATATGGCAAGGATATCTATATTGCAAGTATGGAAATGCTCCCGAAATAATTATATAATTATATAATTAGGAGCATTATTGGATTGTAAACTAAATTATATGCATGAAGATAGACTTCTCAATTCGTCACTGCTGGCTCGTCTCTAAATGTCAGACATTCAAGGCGCCTTGTCACCAGAGAGATTACTGGTTGAGGCTCATCCTGGGAAAAGTTGGTGCCTGTACTTCCTAAACGCCACCGTGGCGAATTCGTTACTGGTACACGCATGTGAGCATGACAACTTTGTAGAAGAACAGCCATAATTCTGGCAGAATAGGCATGATTCTGCAAGAGCGTCATCGGAAAGATGGGCGGAGACGTTGAGTCAGTCACCAAAAAGAGGATCTGTATTGCTATAACAATCGTTGAAAGAGGCCCTGTGCTGTCGAAATTATCATCTTTAAGAGGCAAGAATAGTAAACAATGAGAATATATAATTTTTTTGTCTCGGTAGATGATGTTAGACTTTTGGAAGAACATGGTCAAGGATGGCATAGAGTGGTTGACTAGACTGTTCAATGCTATTATGAAGACGGCCAGGATGCCTGATGAATGGAGGAGGAGTAAAATGGTTCCATTGTACAAGAATAAGGGAGATATTCAAAACTGTAACAATTATAGGGATATCAAGTTGTTAAGTCACACTATGAAGGTTTGGGAGAGAGTAGTGAGATGAGGGTGCGAAGAGTAGTTTCTATCTCGGAGAATTAGTTTGGATTCATGCCGGGGCGGTCGACTACTGAAGCAATTCATCTTGTTCCGAGGTTAGTGAAGTATAGGGAAAGAAAGAAAGACCTTCATATGGTGTTCATTGATCTCGAGAAGGCATACGACAAAGTCCCAAGGGATGACGTATGAAGGTGTCTAGAGGTAAAAGGTGTCCCAATGGCATATATCAGGGCAATTAAGGATATGTATGATGGAGCCAGTATCAGGGCGATTAAGGATATGTACGATGGAGCCAAAACTCGGGTAAGAACGGTAGGAGGAGACTCAGAGTATTTTCCTGTTGAGATGGGATTCCATCAAGGTTCTGTGTTGAGCCCTTTCTTGTTTGCCTTGGTGATGGATGAGCTGACGTGATCTATCCAGGAGAATATTTTCCTGTTGAGATGAGACTCCATCAAGGATCTGTGTTGAGCCCTTTCTTGTTTGCCTTGGTGATGGACGAGCTGACGCGATCTATCCAGGAGGAGGTACCATGGTGTATGCTATTTGCAGATGACATAGTATTGATTGATGAGACACGGGCTAAAGTTAACGATAGGTTGGAGGCCCGGGGACACTCCTTGGAGTCAAAAGGATTCAAATTGAGCAGGACCAAAACTGAAGACTTGGAGTGCAAATTCAGTGTTGAGAGGGATGAAGCAAACGTGGATATGAGGCTTGCCACCCAACCTATCCCCAAGAGGGAAAACTTTAAGTACCTGGGGTCCATCATTCAGAATAGTGGCGATATC
>DF359630.1:20998-44081 GCA_000787875.1 Solanum virginianum
GACAGAACTTAATCTCACCGAGGACATGACCCTAGATAGGAAGAAGTGGAGGTCGCGAATTAGAGTAGTAGGCTAATTGGTTGGTAGGGTTAGGTAGTTAGTAGCAGTAGAGTAGTAGTAGTATTTTACTATATGTATTATCATTATTTGTGTTTATGTGTTAGTTGCCTCATATTTGTTGCTCCCTTTCTTTCACTTTTGTCATATCTATTGTATTCTGCTGATGGGTTGTTCAGACGAGGGTTCCAGGAAACAACCTCTCTACTTCTATGAGGTAGTGGTAAGGTCTGCGTACATTTTACCCTCGCCAGACCCCACTTGTGGGATTACACTGGGTATGTTGTTGTTGTTGTTGTTGGTAGATGATGTTAGACAACCTACTGGTAAGCAAAAGCTACTTAATCCCTGCCAAGATTGTAGAGGCACTGTAATTCATACATGAGAAGAGAAGAGAAACTCTTGTTGAAATTAGTGGTTAGCAACATATAAGAGAGCTTTTATATAGAAGTTTGAGCTACTTAAAAAAGGAAAAGAACAACAACAACATCATACCCAGTGCAATCCTACAAATGTACCTAGTGTAAAATATGGGGAGTTTCCTAGTTCTAGTGATTTCAAATTACTATGCCATAGCCATTAAGAATTTTGTAGACAATACTTTTTATGATTCTCTTGACTTTAGATAGGGAACACTCAAGATCTTGTGGTATTGTTTATAACCCATTTGGAATCAACTCACTGTTCTAGTCTGACTTTCATGTTTTAAGTTGTTGACCAATAGACTGCTAAACAATTTCAGTCTTTGGCAAACTTAAGTGGTTTAACACATGCATGGTATTAGTTTTCAGCCATTGAAGGTCAGGAAGTTGGGCATAACTGCTAACGACATAGATAGAACTTTTTAATTGAAAAAATAAAATAGAACTTTGATTTCGTTTCGCTTATGCATTTTAAAAGCCAGTCTTTGTATCAGCATAAGCTGGTTGGACCCCAATTACTTCATTTGGTCCATCTGTGACTAGCATATTGCTGTAGTTTGACAATGAGGAAAGTTTGAGTAAATAATGCAGCTGCTTTCACTACTCTATCTGTATAGATAAACATCTTTGTTTACTGTTCAGTCTTCTTCATCTTTCTTAATTTTCCTATATTTTACAAGGAACAAATTACTCTCATTGTCCCTTTGGGTACTGCCTTGTGTTTGCTGATGTGTCATTCACTTTCTTCAGCTTATCACACAGTCAGCCCAATGTCAAAAATTCAGTTAGGCATGGAAGGAACAAAGTTGTATCTGAACAGAGGGCCTCAAGTTCAAGGTTCAGTTTGTCCTGTAACCTTCCAGGACTTAAGATACAGAGAATCCTAACTTTTCCAGATTAAGTATCTGAAGTTAGAGATTCAACTCCCAATTGCTTTCTGATGTAACTGTTCTTGCATGCCCAATAATCAATATCCTCTTCTTCAGAAGATGATCTATTTCATGTCTCCTGAGAGATACACTGAGGAATATGAGTTTTGTTTCCAATGCACATGGCGAGGTCTTACAACTTAAAACATAATTTGTTTATGGAATTAATTAAAGGCACCATTTTCTCGAGATGAAGTCTCTGCAGCTAATCCTCTGATTAATTTGACCCAACCTGTAAGTACGAACAAGAACAAAAAAACCTATCCTGTGAAACCTTGTAATTAGTTTAAAATGAAAGAGAGTTAAATTCTTCTTATGAGAAATAAACTATTGAATGGATTGATATTTATTTTACTTAGTTATTAGTAATGTTTTTACTTGTAAAGGCTAGGAACTATAAGTTTTTTGGGTTTCTCCAGAAGGAGAAATTAAAGAGAGCTGGAACTCCATGCAGCTTTTGAGCTCCAGTTCGGATTTGACCCTTTTTCTTTTCTGTTCCCATTTCTAATGTCTTCTTTCTTTTGCGATTGTTGGTCGGTAAACCAAATAAATAATAAATAATTAGAAGAAGACATTTATTCATTCTGGCTTGGAATTTAAAAGTTTTAGGGCTGGACAAGGAGGCATAGACCGCTAAAGTTGCATATTTAGTTGCAACCTACTGATACACTGCTATGTGATTACCTTCTTATATACCTAGAGATAGATCTACATAGTATGGGCCAATTACATAATTTTTTTGTATTCTTTTTCTTTAGAGAAATATAGAGTCATCACTACCTTCAATGGCTTTTTTTTTTTAATATTAACTATATCATAAAAATAAAATATTTATATTTGGAGTCAGTCTGTCTTGGTTCATCGTATATTTTAGTCTGAAAGCTGTGTGTATTTCTTTATGTTCGTACAGCAGGTTCAATAATCTGTGGGGAAAAGTAGATCTCCCCATTTATTGTAACCATGTATATCTATCATACAAACATAGTCCTGTTTCATACTTCTGATTTGTCAGAATTGTTGCTAGTTATTTGCAACTTTCAACATGTTTTCAAATTTTAACGTAAGACTATTGCGAGTTCATAAAACAGAGATGTTTATTTTATATATCAGGATGGTTAAACTTTTCCAAATTTTCTTATAAAGCAATCTTTCTTACTTAGCAGAACATGAGTTTGTGTTGGTTGTTAGAGTTTCAGGTTTTCTGTTGATACTTAAACTTGAAATCCTTTTTTCAGTCCAGAGTATCCTTTCTTCCGAGGACCTGGGAGATCCATTCTTGGTGGTCGTGTGCAGTCTTTCAAGGAATGCAACTATGATGTTACTTCTTCAAGGTTCAAACTCTAACATTTCTTATATATTTAAATTAAAGGTTATCTGAAATTGTCATAGTCTGAAGGAACATACATTTCCTTTTTCATTTAACGGCTTCAGTCTGCTAGTTAGTTTTAAAGATATTGACCTGATGAAAGTATCCTGTTCCAGTTTTGTTTTAATCTAAATCATTGGAATAATTAGTGATGTAGCTCAAGAAACAATTACTCAGAAAATAGCTTTTTGTTTTATTTTATCTTTCCTTTTTACGTATATCTTATCTTTTAGTTACAGACACAGTATTATGTTATCTTATCTTCTTAGCCAAAAATAGAGTTCTAGTTTCAAAATTTTTGATTTGTTTAGAATTCTTCACCTAAAACTAGAACTCTTATGAACTTATTTGGAGGCTTCAATTATGTTTTGCTAAATTGATTTGGCATAACAATTCTCTCTATTATCCTCTTTTTCATGCTCTCTTCTCAGTTCTCCCTTCTTTTCTTCTCTCCTTTCTCTCTGTCTTTATATTTGTCCTCTCAACCAATTTTTTTCCCTTTCTTCCTGTCCCTCTTATTCTCTTCACCTCTTTCTCATTTCCTCCTCTTGCATTTTATCTCGTTCTTGTTGCTGGTACTTTAATTTTTTGTCAAAGCTGAGGTTTGAAACTTGATTCATCACACTGCTGTACTCTTAGTATCCATCATCGATGAAGTTTGATTCATCACATTACTGTACTTTTTAGCATCTATCATTGTTATTCCTGCCAATAGTTGATGGATCTGTTTGTCTTCTTCAGTTAGTATTTCAAGAAGGTCCTTTGGGAGTTGCTCTAACAGTTTCACCCATTGGGATCGAGCTTTATTCAGTTGGTGGAATTATGAAAGATTACACTATCTGTGTCTTTGATTTTTATTTGGCTTATCAAAATAATTTCTTTTTAAGTATTAGAGAAATGTTTATCTTTTAATGATAGAGGTTTATTAATTTTAAGAGTTCTACTTAAACTCCTTATCCTACACCCTAAGTTTTTTGTTTTGCTAAACTGATTTGGTTAAAGTTTCTCTGTATCTTCTACTTCATTCTCCCTTATGTTCTCTCTTTGTTTCTCTCACCCAGTCTCTCTTTCTTTCTTTATCTCTCGATTTTTCCCTTCCCCATTGTTCCCCCTTGCATTCTCTCTGCTTCATTCTAGGTGCTACATCAATTTAGTATCAGAGGTTCCTTTCCTTTTTGTTACCACATTATTAGTCAGTAATGTTAATGAATCCCGTGTCTGTCTATCTGTTGTTTATCCCTTTCATTGTACTTTTTCTGGTTTAACGATCAAATATCTAATAACTATACTATCAAATTGCATCAAATATAGCATTTTTGCTTTCTAATTGTTACAATCAGACTGTAGAATAGCTTTTTTAATCTCTGATTCTCTATTATGTCAAATTTGTCATTATACTGCCTTGGTAGCATAATATTCTCAACCATACAAATCATATTTGAACGAAGAAGTGATACGTATGCATAATCTGTGAATTGTTGTAAATTGAGGGGCATAGTTGTTTTACAATTTCCCCAGTGAAGTTGGTGGGTTCATATGTATAATATATTTGAAATGTGTTATGGTTAATTGGTTGCATTATGTATCTAAAAAGGCTCCTTGAGCATTATAAGGTTTGTATTTAGCAATCAAAGAAAAAGATATATTTTTATTTTCAGGCAGTAGCCTGGTCGCTTAATATATTCAGCCCGATAGATCATGCTTGAAACGAGAACTGATAGTGGCATGATCCATTGACAGGTGGAGCTGTTCATGTTTCCTTAGTGAACTAGGAGTTCATATGTATTTGAGCTTTGTTGTGTGATAAGAAGATACCACCTAAACTTACAGGTAAGTTTTACAAAGTGGTGGTCAGACCTTCTTTGCTATATGGGGTGGAGTGCTGGCCAATCAAAAATTCACATGTTCAGAAGATGTAGGTCGCGGAGATGAGGATGTTGAGATGGATGTGTGGACACACCAGGAGTGATAAGATTAGGAATGAGACCATTCGGGAGAAGTTAGAGGTGGCTCCTGTGGCTAACAAGATGAGGGAAGCGAGACTGCGATGGTTTGGACATTTGCAGAGAAAAAGTATCGATGCTCCTGTTAGGAGGTGCGAGAGGTTGGATTTAGGTGTTTCACGGAGGGTAGATAGACCAAAGAAGTACTGGGGGAAGGTGATCAAACAAGATATGACGAAACTTTATCTCACCGAGGACATGACCTTAGATAGAAAGGAGTGGAGGTCGCATATTAGGGTAAGGTAGTAGGGGTAGGTCGATGTCTGGTCTTGTGATATAGTAGATTAGGTTCGGTTAGGTTAGTATGAGTAGTCGTGTCTTTATATTCTATGATTGTCATTAGCCGTCCTATATTTGTTACTTTTATCGTATTTACATACTGTCATTTGCTTTTCATTTTTAGTCATTTTCCGTTTTTCTTTCTTTCCCTTTTATTTTATATCTAGTATCTTCTGCTTATGGGGTTCGATTTTGAGACGAGGGTTTTTTGAAAGCAGCCTCTCTATTTCTAGGAGATAGTGATAAGGTCTGCGTACATTTTACCCTCCTCAGATCCCACTTGTGGGATTCCACTGGATATGTTGTTGTTGTTGTTGTTATCGATTATCCCTGATCTCTGAAATGCATATATTCTTCTCTGTTATTTCATGGGGAAGTGCACCAAACAATCCAATGTTTTTATTAAAAAAAACTGACTCAATGTTCTTATTCTGCCGAGGATAATTTGTTAATTTTATGCTTCTTTGCCATTATGTTTTCTCCTGTCTGTTTCTGGGAGTAGTGGCAGAAGTTCTCTGGAAATGTTGTCTGCATCTCATGGCTTAGCATCATTACATGACACATGAATTGAACTGACTGCAGGTCTGCTGGTGCTTCACCTATACACACTCGTAGAAGAAGACGGAGGTCCATCAGCATGATTCCGGAGATTGGTGATGACATTGTAAGGTTGATCATGTCCCTTTGCCTCTAACTAAACCTCCTACTCCCTCTGTCTCGATTTATTTGTCACTTTCCTTTTTGGTCAGTTCCAAAAAGAATTATACATTTTTATATCTAGAAACAATTTAACTTTGAAATGTCCATTTTCCCTTAATGAGATGATATATAGCCACTCAAACATCTATGACTTGTTTTAGACCACAAATTTCAGAAGTCTTTCGTTCTTCCTTAAACTCAGTGCCAAGTCAAACAATATAACATAAATTGAGACAGAGAGCATTACCTTTAGCTCTCAGTCATCTCCTTTCTTCTTCTTCTTCTTTCTTTTATTCTCCATTTCCTTTTTTCCCCTTGCAAAATAGTTTCACATTCTCTTAAAAAGACAGTTTCTAATACTTAGCTCCAAATGAGTATATAGTACTCCCTCTATCCATTTTTACTTGTCCAGTATTGACGTGACACACCTCTTAAGAAGCAATAAATAGAGTGACAATTTTACTGTATTACCTGTTGAATATAATTAGTTCTATGTTTTAGAAAATTCGTAGGGAGATGATTATAGTTAATAATAAGGGTAAATTTGTGACTAAATGATAAATTATTACTTGATTTTCTAAATTGAACAAGTAAAAATGGAAGAAGTAGCTCTTTTGTTGCTTACGCAACTTATGCGGAATAATAGTTATAGCAGAGGTTATTTTTATACATACAACGCTAAGATATTTCCAAATGAGGATGTAACTAGATCGAATTGTTTTAACATCTTGTATTTCCACTATGAGCTGTACAACTAGTTTTGACAGCTCATGGAATGACACGACAAAAAAGAAGTCTCAGTTTGGACAAGAATAGCTCGAGAGATGAAATGACTACCTTTAAAGAAAACCGACAACCACCTCAAGCGCTTTAATACTGTCTGTTTTGGCACCAGCTATAAATGCACACGGGGTTGCGGAATCTTCTAGCAAAATTTATAAGTTGTATAGAGGTGCCTCCATTTTACTCCATCTAGCTGAATGAGCCATCCAGATCCATTCTTATTCAATATATATATATATATAAATAGCACCTATTTCCTTCTAGGTTAAACCAAATTTCTGCATATCTCGTAAGCTTATGTCTGACCTTGAATGCAGGGTTGTTCGGGAAATGAATGCAACTATGAAGAAAAATCATCTCTCAGCGGAACAAGCAACATTTGATTTGTCTACAAGGAAAGGGGAAGATAATTCTGGTCATCAAGTGAGTCTTTTTTCTCTTGAACTCCTTGTTTACAAAAGGATACACCAGGTATCTAGTTGTCTTTCTTAGAATTATTTGCAATAACTTGCTTCCAAGACCTTTTAAAAGGTAACTCTAAAAGTTGGAAGTTATTATCCAAACATATTTTAAATTTAAATTAGGTAAAATATGTTTTTGATTGATTACATCTTTCGTGATAAGGAAAGGAGAGTAAATTCCAATTGGATTAATTCTTGTTTGGATGGATCTGAGACAGATGCTTATTACAGTAAATGGGATTAGCCTCGATCTCTAATTGGTTGAAAAGATGAAATAAATAATGACAGCTGGTAAAATCAACCTACCCCTAGATAGAACCTAATCCACATTAAGCTTAAATGAGGCCTAATCTGGTGCAATGACTCCAGTTTATAAATCTACCAAATATTATCTCAGAATAAACAAAACTTCATCCAACTAAGTCCAAATTTGTTGCAGTGGAAGTTACTGTTGGGAGGTATTAATTTGTCATGAAAGACACAATGTGTCTATGTTTCTTATATGGGCTTAAATATGGCCACCTAGGGTTGACTGAGAGGTTGAGCCATAGGAGTAACAATTTGGACATCCCAGGTTCAAATTGTGACAACAACATTCAGTGCGTGCCCATCTGCTCCAACCTTGATGGGTCGGATAAGCCAGCAACTTGTGCTTGTTGGTTGTAGCAAGTTGCTTGGTCGATTAGTCGAGGTGCACAGAAGTTGATCCGGACACCATTGTCATAAAAGGAAATAGAAAATCTTAAACATGCTGAGGGCATGTGCTTAATAGTTTTTTTTCTAAATAAAAAATTCTTACATTCTTCAAGAAATCCACTTCAATTTCCGGGAAACAAAGCTATGATTGTTAAATATTTTTCCTAATGTGTTTAATTTGTGATATTGCTTTCAATAATTTGCTTCTTATAGCTACTCACAACTGGTTCTCTAACTTGGTAAGACCTTGTTTTCTAGGCTTGCTAACTTGTTTGTGAGTCAGTTGGATTAACTGATACAATTAAAGCCATGGAATTCACTCAACATAATTGTGGCATAAATTATATTTGCCACTTTCCAGGTACCGAATTTTCATTCAGATGACCCAAATACAGGAAGTGGTGAAAAAGGTCGAGCACAGCATTTTCCCAGAAAGTGCTTGACATCTGACAAAGCAATATCTCTGCCTTCATCTCCACGCTGGAGCTATGGTAGAGGCAAGACACCAGGAATTTTTGGCAGTCCTGATATAGCGTCAAGATTGGACAAAGTGATTGAATCATCAAAGATCCTCAACAAACCATTGTTACCATTTGATGAATGGAACATTGATTTCTCTGAAATAACCATTGGAGCGCGTGTTGGAATTGGTATACATTCTTCTTTTATACTACAATATGACAAATAACTAACCCACTTGTAGTTTGAAGCTCCAGGTGCTTATTGAGTTATGCATTCACTAGCAGTTAACTAGATGTTTTCCTAGGGGTGGGAACACAGGTGGTTGGTCAGTGGACATTGCTCATTTCGCATTTAGGGTGCATCTGCATTGTTTTCTCTTGCTACTTTTGTTTCTTTGTACCCAAGTAGGTATACAACAACAACAACAACACACCCAATGTAATCCCACAAGCGGGCTCTGGGGAAGTTAGAGTGAGACCTTACCCCTCTCTCATTGAGGTAAAGAGGCTCTTTCCGAAAGACCCTCGCTCAACTGCAGCAAATCAAAGCAGTTGTGGAAAAAGAAAATATGGAAGTGAAGAAAACGTGACAACTAATAAGGAAAGCATCACAAAGCATTCAGAAAATTAACTCAAAGAACTATGATTCAACAATAGGTTGTGTACCTGTCACCTCCTAATGTTTTCATTCTTCATGCAATGGCATAATAACATTTTTTAATCAGTGTGGGTCGTAGCAGACTCTTAACTTTTCATGTGATAGCAGGTTCTGAAATTTAGTTTAAGTTGCCAGTAATGTCTCTGAGGAATAGAAAAATGAAATGAAGGTGATTCTTAAATCCAATAGGGAAATGAACCACATCCAATATGTGTGACAGCACCTGTATTCTTTGCTTCCATCAACTCGATATGCTATAACTGCATGACTATAACTGCATGACTCGCTGTTTGGTTAGGGTTGAAACCACAAGCTACTTACTGGCAGTGATTGAACCGTTTAAGCCAGAAGAAAAGAAAAGAATGATTTCATACAGTTAGTGGGACATTTCTCTCCTGTACAGTTTGATGTATGCCCTTATCAAGAAACCATTATTATTTCTGCTTATTTATCTTAGTGTTGTATCTTAATTGTTAATTCATTCTCGTGAATCTGCTCCTTACTATTTTCTTTTGGCAGCATATTTTTCACCTATCTGTGACTCAATCTTGTTTGGCTACACTGTCAAAGTTTTCAAATCATTGTCCTGAAAGTAAAGGATAATCTTTATGGAGTAACATCTGTCGTTTGTGCTCTTTCCCTTTCTCATTTCCTTCTGATAGCATAAAACCCTATTCCAGTAAGGTATAGAACAATAAAGCCTCAGGCCCAAGCAAGTTGGGGTGAGGATCCATCATAAATTGACTAGCTTTTTGTTGGTTGTAACCAACTGTAATCCCCACCATTATCCGGGCTTGAGACCAGGAAGTGAGAAAGCTCAGTGTATCAGATAATAATCTTACCCAGATGGACTGTGGGTAGTGTTTTATTAAGGATTGAATCAACAAAAGGGTGGGGAGGAACCTAGGCGTAACCTCGGAGGTTCATTTCTATTAAGAGTTATTGGAAGAGAGTTTCATGCAGCTGTACAGTCTAGCTAAACAAAAAAATCTCTTTGTCATATCTAATTCTTATGCTAGAGAGTTGCCATTTTTCTAGTTGGGACGGGCTTTTATCCTGACTTGGCAGCCACTGGAAGGAATGTAATGCCTTCATTGGTGGATGTAGCAAGTTTGATCAAGCAGGCTGCTACCGGTTCGCCTCTCTGTAACAATGGCTAACATATACTTATCTTGGTTTAGGATTGCAATGATATCTTCAATCTCCTTCCTCAACTTTTGGCTGTTAGTAGTCTTGTTCAAAATATCAGCATCAGTAAAGCTCCAATATGAATCTGATAAATCCATGTGTAACACCATTCAATTCCAAATCTGGCAGCTTTTGCTCCTGCCATCTTCCAATTGTACACAACTGGTGAGGAGAAGGTCATGGTTAAATCACCATGTTCATCCCTTCTCTAATGAAGATGCCGTTTGTGTTGACTTCCACCAGGCCAGTGGGTGGTCTAGTCCACTGCACTTGCTTCTATATAGGAATTTGTTTCAGACTCTCAACCATCTCACAGATTGTTTGAGCCAATTCATGAGTGAAATCTTTTCCTATTGCGGCTTTATTGTTCCAGTCACTTCCACATAAATTTGTACTGCATGCTTGGAGCAGAAGATTTTTGGTCCCTATACTTACAAGCACATCTGCTTCTCCATATCTCCTTACAAATAGCAGTTCGGCACAATCTGTAATAAGTATCTGGCGGCTACCTGCTGAGTGTTAAACTGCTGCCAACTTCTCAAGACATTTTTGATAGGCCTAATATGATTCTGTATGCCCATGGCATTTGCAACAAATGAAAATAAAATAAAAAATCCACAAGTGAACTGCAGCGCCACTTTCAATGAGTACATGGTGTAAAGTTTCACATTGTGATCATTGCAACATGAGCATTTAAACACAATCTGATTTCCAAACTTAGCGATAATATCATCCAAATATAATTTTCTTTAAATCATCTCCATGTCAAGAAGGAGATTTTAAAAGGAATGGGCCTCTGCCATATCTGACCAGGTGCTCAGGTATCATTCCTTCCAGCTACCATGCTCCATGAAATCTTTAAGTCTTAGTTTAGCAGATCTTCCGGAATCTGGCGATTGGATAGTCAACATTCCTTTTAAGGGTCCAGTTGTCCCACCAAGAACTCCATACCCCTGAACTAATTATCCAAAATATGCTGCTTCAAGCCTTTCCATGCCTGAGAGTTTCCTGAAAACCATTTCTCTGAGAAAAGCTTCCCGCAGTGATGGTTGAGTCCTGAATCTCCACCTTCTCTTCATAATGCATGTGTCATTGATATTTTCCATTGTACCAACTCCAATTCCTCTTTCATCTTTGGGATGACATAATTCATCCAAGAACTCCAATGATAGTTCTTCTTCTTTCCAACTGAACCCCATAGGAGGAGTCATTAAGGGATATTAGCGCAAAATAATGGATAATGATTACCGTCCATGTTTTTTTCTTTACTGGGGTACATTCCTTCACCGATTCATAGAGTTAACTTAAACAAAGAAAGAGATAAGATACATACAGTATAATTTGATGGAGGGCAGAGATAGAGAAATCAATGATAGACTGGGTGCATTGTATTCCTTCTTGGTAAGATTACTTAAAGCTTCACGCTTATAAAAATCACAACTTTCTTGGGTATAAAATTCTCATAGATATAGTTGAATAAGCAACATAATGTCTTTCTAGTTGGATCTGTTGAGCATGCATTGGCTCTAAGTTTGCAAGTGACAAAAGTCCATGTCAAGATGATTTTCATATTCTCCAAGTCCTTGACAGTTGATTGGTTCAAAGAACAAGATTGGTCACAAAGTTTCATATATAAAAATTCCATTAGATAACTTCATAGTTTCTTTGCTTTACTGCTTTTCTTTTTTCTCATACTTGTTCACAACACTTAGTTTTGTCAAGACGTAAACTCGTCTGGGGTGTAAATTCAAATGGCATGACACATGAGCCAGGAGTGAAAGGGATACTTGATACACAAGTCATTGCCAAGAGAGAAAGACTTAAGTATCTGGGGTCCTGATCCAAGGAAATAGGGAGAAAGATCGAAGATGATGTCACAAATCGTTTTGGTGTGACAAGGATGAATTGGTGGCTTGCATCCAGTGTCCTGTGTGACAAAAGAGTATCACCAAAACTTAAAGGTAAGTTCTACAGAGTGGTGGTTAGATCTGCTATGTTGCATTGACTCTTAGGCTCAAAAGATACAAGTGGCAGAAATGAAGATGTTGAGATGGATTTGTGGGTATACTAGGAGCAATAGGGTAAGTCTTGTCGAAGGCACGCTTAAACCTTGAAGCAAGGCTTAAAACGTGTTGAGCGCTTCGCCTCGCTTTATGTGCGCTTCAGCGTCATCATCAAGGTCCTAAGACATACTTTTCCTTGCTAACGAACTTCTTTTGAAGAGATGGCACTAAACAATTGATATTTCACTTTATCATTATTTTTTTTAGTCTTGGACTAAACATATATATACTTGTGTTTCTCTCTTAAATCCTTTTTTCATTAAAGCCCACTTTTTAGTTTGCGCTTAAAGCCCCAATGGACCTTAGAGGTTTTTTACATTTCTACCTTTAACATTGCTATAGGATTAAGAAATGAGGATATTTGGGACAAAGTGGGAGTGACCTCCGTGGTGAACAAGTTGAGGAAGAGAGACTGAGATGGTTTGAATATATATAAAGAGATATGTGATCGCCCGGTGAGGAGGTGTGAGCGGTTGGATATAGCAAAGTTGAGGAGAGGTGGAGGTAGGCCGAAGAAGCATTTAATGGAGGTGATTGGACATGGTAGTGGCACATGTTCAGCTTACCTAGGACATGACCTTAGATATGGGGTATGGAGGTCGCAGATAAGGTAGAAGGTTAAGTAAGTAGTTAAAAGTTATCCTATTACTAGCTTATTCATGTAGTTGGTTTGGTTTACTGTGTTAAGGTGATCACACTTGGTCATTCTTGTTACGGTTTTTTGCATATATGTGCTGCGTTGCTTTGCTAGGAATTGTCATGTGTCTCTCCACCATCTTTTTTCATTTTATTACTGCTATGAGTTGCTTGAGTCAAGGGCCTTTTGGAAATAATCTTTCTACCTTGAAGAGTTAGTGGAAAGGACCACGCACACTCTACCTTCACCAGACCCCACTTTGTGGGATTTTACTGAGTATGTTGTTGTTGTTGAAGAGGTAAACTCATCATGCATTCTCCACTCTTTATTTATCATTACCAAAAAAAAAAAAAACTCTGTATTTATGAATATTATTTGGTAGAAGCAGACATACAAGTCCATTAACTAAGTATGAGTTCTCTTGTTATTCTTTCATTAGTTCTGTTTTATAATAGTGGAGATGAAAACATCATCAGTTTTTAATCTGTCCTGGAGATCATGTAAATGGTGTTCATATAATACTTAG
Organism: Solanum virginianum; assembly: GCA_000787875.1. NCBI lineage: Eukaryota > Viridiplantae > Streptophyta > Magnoliopsida > Solanales > Solanaceae > Solanum > Solanum virginianum. The sequence goes on from DF359630.1 coordinate 34,227, forward strand.
TAATTCTATTATTCCCCAATAATATAACTAACCTATCATCATGCAATCCCAATGTTGGTAGCTAGAGATAACTCAGCAATTGATGAACACCTCCATAATCCATCTAGATTATTTTGTTTGTCGTGTGCTCATAGAAAGATGCTTAAGTAAAAGATCTCCAGACTTGAAAAGTTCATCAAGGCATACCATTGGTCATTTAGGGTCATAGAGAGACGTTGAGTATCATCTGATTAATCATGCCTATTTCCAAACTGGGGTTAATTCCAAATTGCAGGCTCATCCCTTTGGTGATTTACTTTTGAACTATGTATAGGATTATGTTTGTTAATTTTCTGTTGAGCTCATATCAAATAAATCTTGCCGACTGAATGTTATGATTTCAAGGATTTTTTGGAGAAGTCTTTCGCGGTATTTGGAGTGGAACAGAGGTCGCAGTTAAAGTTTTCTTAGAACAAGAATTGACTGAAGAGAACATTGAAGATTTTGCCAATGAAATATCCATCCTGAGGTAAGTTGTACTAAACAAATCATTTCGTCCTTTTTCTTCAGGAACATCCTATAACGTGAAAAACAAATCAGGCATACTTATTTAGCTAACTTAACCTTGTATCTCTTTTCCCTTTATGCAGCCGCATTCGTCATCCAAATGGTAATTTTTCTGCTCTCTCCTGAATCTATGTTAGAGGTGGCATACTGCTTGTACCCACTTCATTGAATATGCTATTAAAAGCTGCAGAAGGCACTTGATCCTTGAGATTCAATGGGAAATCTGAAATACATTTCAGTTTTATGTTACCGAAATTCAAAGAATACACTTTTGGTGGAGGAATAGTTCTGTAGTTGTTTGTCAAACACATTTTTCCTTTCAGTTATCTTGTTCCTTGGTGCTTGCACAACTCCACCTCGTTTGTCCGTGGTTACTGAATTCATGGAGCTGGGATCCCTATATCATCTGATCCATGTAAGTGGACAGAAGAATAACTTCAGCTGGCAAAGGAGATTGAAAATGATTTGTGATATATGCAGGTATTTCCGACATAAACTCCGTACTCAGATTCTGATTCACAGTTCTTGGTTTCCGACTAACTCTTTTATCTCAACTACCTTTTCAATTATTTTGTTTTGGGGGATTTGCTAGATTTAGCAGAAAGCCTAGAAATGTTTTACATTGTGTCTGATAAAGGCTACTGTCCATACGACTGAATACATGCCATTGCACTTCAAAATTCCTTTACTTTCTTCAGTTGGATACACTTTGGAAATTTATGTGGCTCTTTGAAAAGTTGTAAATGACTCCTGTTAAGATCCTTAGACAAACAAGAAGTCACTTTGGAGCTAAATATTATTCTTAGAATTAGTAAAATCATAATTGTGTTCGGTTGGGGAACTTATGCACCATTGTCAACCACTGCATGATTTCTCATCATAGCAGATACTAAATCCCCTGGGTTACATGAGTAAATATTTGTACGAATGAATGTTTAGTGAATCTACCCATGCTGTTATCATTTGTCTACCAATGAAAGAAGTAGTTTTAACTCCCTGAGGGTACAAGATTGTAGTTCCAATTTGTAGTGCTGAATGAAGAAGGAAGCAACAGGACCTTCAACGGTGTTGGAGTCATCCTGGTTGTCAAGCTGGTTGTCTACCTTTTGCTAAATCGAACCTCCATGTCTGCTGTAAATTCCAAGTTTTTGGATAAATGTTCTTAAAATCTATCGGAACTTCATGAATCTAATAGTGGTTGTTAATTTTGAAGTAGTCAAGATGTATGAGTTTATGACATATAATATAACAAGAAATGGAGTGGAAACTGATAAACAAAACCATTATCGAAGATGGACTTTATAATGGATTAAGGTACATTTGATCAATGTTTCATTACATACCTGTTATCTATGTTACATTGATTCGTTTTTCCAGTACATCGCAAAAACAAGTTGGAAGTGTTTGGTATGATTATGTGCAGCCTTTTTGCCAACTTCTAATGTTCTGTAGAATCAACTTCATACCCATATCACATCTACTAGGCAGGCGTATGACAAGTCTAATGAAGGATATTTGTAACATGGCTTTTGGTGAGATCACAATTAGAGTTGGTCTTTGCATAAGGTGAAATGTCTAACATCGAATGGAAGAGACATGAGTATTCAATATGCATTAAGCATAAGAAGAAAGAGATGCACAGATAGATTTCTAGACTCATGTCCTGTCAGTTAAGTGTCATGTCGCCTCAATCAAAAGGAGTGTAAACAGTACATAATCGGGGGGAAAGAACACTTTGTTGATTGAATGTTGGAGTACAATACCTAACTGAAATTTACTCTTATATGTTCTTTGCATACTTCTTAGTAAAGAGAAAATCATCCCTAGGATTTTGTAGCTTGGAGGACTCAACTTTTTATTTATCTGTGCTATATTTCTGCCAAATCTGCTCTCTGCTCAGTATGTAACATCTGCTTCTCTGTGATTATTTAGGGGGCTGATGTGCATACATAGGATGAAAATTGTGCATCGTGATCTGAAGAGTGGAAACTGCCTCGTAAATAAACATTTCAAAGTCAAAATCTGTGATTTTGGGCTGTCCAGAGCATTGACTCCAACTCCCGTGCAAGATCCTTCCTCAGCAGGTACACCAGAATGGATGGCCCCTGAGCTTATCCGTAATGAACCTTTCACAGAGAAATGTGACATTTTTAGTCTTGGGGTCATAATATGGGAACTGTACACACTCAAAAGACCATGGGAAGGCGTTCCATCTATCCAGGTAATTTTTACATGACTTTTCTTGTCAGCTCTGCTGAAAGAAACAGAAGAGAACTACACTTCCTTTCATCTTCAAGTGCAATTTTCATATAATGGAAATTCACAAATTCAGGTCGTATATGCTGTTGCTAATGATGGAAAACGGCTAGAAATTCCTGAAGGCCCTATAGGAAAGCTAATTGCAGGTAATTTTCATTAGAATATCTTACTCTACAATTGTGGGCATGTTATTATATTCCATGGGATTTTTCTTGCATACGCTGAAAATGTAAAGTAGTTTTTATTCATCATAATTTCTTATTCTTCTACATTATTAGTGTATGAGAAGTACAAACTTTTTCATACTTGATCTCATTATATAGTTTCCCCCCTTTTGTGTTGTAGATTGCTGGGCAGAACCAGATGAACGCCCTAGTTGTGAGGAAATCTTGTCACGGCTACGAGAATGCAGGTCTTATGCTAATTGATTCTTCACTAGAAGGATTGATTCTTCAATGAAAATTGTATATATTGCAGACTTAAAACATCAACTTCTTCAACTCCATATCAAAACCTGTTAGTTCTGCTTCGTATTTCCCTCGACTCATTTTGCCTCGATCTTTTCCGCAGAATTGCCGTGCTTGCTTCGTTTTTTGTTTTAACGGATCAGTTATATATTACAATAGAAATTGGAACTTGAAATACTAGGTCAGTTTTGCTCCAAAAATAAAACTCCCACCTCAACATAAATTACAATAGAAATTGGAACTTGAAATACTAGGTCAGTTTTGCTCCAAAAATAAAACTCCCACCTCAACATAAACTAAATATTGTACGCTAATTAATTGTTGATGGATTAGATATAACTTGCAAAGCCTCCTGGACTGCTTGTTGATTTATTATTTTGAAAATTAAGATGGCTCGATCGAATAATAGCCACAGAACGAAATCAGATTATGTTTGAATAGGAGCCTCTTTACAGACGGATAGATGTATGAAAAAACGAAGCCAACTAGTGGTCTTTTTCTTTCATTCACTCACAAAACATAATTAGGGAAGCCAAAAGTTTTAACCCCTGACAATACCTCTCAGTCGGAGAATATCAATACACAGATGTACGCCAATGGAAACTTAGCATTGGGCATCCGCATTATTCCCCTTGAAGAATTTACAACATTATAGCTAAACTCACTCGCTAAATGTTCAAGATCCCATTAAACAAGCGAGCTTTCACTTAACATGTAACACAAATTACATGTAAGGATTCTCTAAATGTTCCTCCTTTTGAGTAGGTAAAAGGATTCTCTCAACTTTCTTCAGAAAAAAGGTTCAAAAAGATCAACAATCTAATAAAACATCTACCTAAACATTTTATGGCTGACTTCTAAGAAAGTGACAGGAATCTCAGACCAGATAATAGTAATCTCAAGACCTTATATCATATGATAAATCTTGAAATCTAGTCAGCAAATTTGACTTGAATTTCCCAACTTCAGCATCCTCAGCAGACTCGAGGGTGGACTTGATGATTGATAAGGCTCCAGCTTGATGTAAGGCCACAGCAGCCTCATCTACAGTACAAGAATGAGCACTAAGCACTACATCCATTCAAGCAGATATGCAAGCACAGATAACAACTGCCTCGGCAAAAATATTCTAGCTACATCTGACACTAAGCGAATATGTCAAGCTAACCTGTAGGCTAGAAAACATCAGGCCTAGGCCCTAGCAAGATTTAGGGACTGTTTGGACATGATTTCAGAGCGTATCACTCAATGCCTACTATCATCAGCCAACTGGTCTAAATCTTCCAACTAGTTTCATCAGCCAAAATAGGACAAGGTAGCAAAGAGCCATACAAATAAAATAAGACGTCTTCGTATATCTTAGTTAAACATCAAGCAAAACTGACTCAAGTTGTATAGCATTCTTTTGCCTTAGGTAAAAAAACACAGGCACCAGACAATTTTTTGTTCAAGCTGAGAATTCCTTTGCTTGGGTTGATTTCTTAAGCACTGGCGCTGAGGTCGACTGGGCTTCAACTAGCAAACCATGCAATCAAAGTGACTTTTTTTTGGGTCAGAAGACTAGAAATATTAATCACTACACATCACAACTTTTTTTTTGTTTTGAGGTAGAGATGCATCACAACAAATTACAGGATAGTCACAGAAACATGTATTATTGTAGAATGCCCACGGATTGTTCAAACACCAAATTCTTGCGTCTAGCCAATAATAGGTAGAAGAATTACCAAGAGTTTTAACCAGTAAGCAGACTCCCCTCTTATAACATTTCTTTACAATGTGAAGTAGGGTAATTTTCTCCGACAGCTAGATGATTTTTGTCTATTAAAGTTTTTTGGCTAAATTCAGGAAAATCGCACCAAACTGGTGGTATGATATAAAAGGAAGTCATCCAGGCATATTCTTCACTCATTATCCAGAGTAGTGATTTAGGAGGAAAAAATGACCTGCAGGGCTCGGACTGAGGGAGGAGGCTGGATTCACAGAATCAAGGGGGAATCCTCACGGATTTAATTTGCAGAGAAATTTGAGTACTGACCTGATTGTGATATTGCAAAAAGAGCTTTCAAGGCTTCCTTCCTCGTGCGATCATCTCTGGCAGACTCTAACATGTTCAAAAGCTGTTGAGCCCCACCAATCTCAACTATTTTCATCCTTCTTTCGTCTAGGAAGCAAAAAAGCGCAGGGTAAAAGATTCACAGATAAGAATCTAAAAATCTCATGATTACTTCAAACAGCTGTCATATTTTGACTACAAACTTCAAAATATTGCACTTGGAGCAAAAACTGTAAACTGTATCGCTAATCGGTTAGAAGATATCATAGGGAAATCAAGCAGAGTTGCATCCCTCTTAAGTTGTATAATATTTTAGATATTTAAAGATCAGAAAAATGCTATTTAAGAAATACTGCTGCCTTGTTATAGGACTCAGTAAAGGAACAAATCAAATAGAGGTTGGCTAGGATACTAAAATCTAAGGTACTAGAGTAGTCTCATCTTATATTGGGACAATGAAAGAAATTTCCTTATTTTGTACAATTAATCAATATGGAGTTCTATTAGCTTTAAGTTTCAAAGGAAGGTTATACTGTAAAGAAATCACGAAAAATGGGAAAGTGTCTAGATGCAAGAGACTCCGCTCCACATAATTATCCACTGTGAAGATTACTCATCCGTCCCAATTTATGTGATGTAGCCTTTTTGGGCACGGAGTTTAAGAAATATGGAATAACTTTGCAATCTTCCAAAATCACCCTTAAAATAAATGAATTTTAAACAAAAGAGTAAACCTTTGTGGCCTTTTTGCCAAACAAGCGGGAAACATGGGTAAAATGTTAATATTGTTATTATGTATTTGCCAAATAAGTAAATGGTCATATAAATTGGGAAAGATGGAGTAATATAAAAGAAGATGCAGAGAAGGTTAACGTTATGAGTTCAACTCAAATGAGCTCCTGACAACACAAAAGCGTGATAAATCTAGTGAATTCACAACTCACGGAATTGTTACTTTGACTTTCAGATACCAACTATAGTTTTTATTTGCTGCTATCTCTTTCCGCTACCCCTAAAACATAAAGTGATAGCTCCTTACTGCTCTTTAATCAAAGACATGTCTTTACAGATTACTAATAACATTAAAAGCCATGATATTGTGCACCAAATCGCCAACATATACTTGAACATATTAAAGAATCTATGTATACATAACTTTTCAATTTCCAAGTACTGTGACCAAACTTACCATCTATAGCAAAACGAGCTAATCTGGACGCACCCATTCTTTTAAATAAGGGATCCTTGACTTGTAACAGTGAGACAGACTGCTGCATCAGATTGTCTCCTATTTAAATCAGACATTAATATGCAGGAAATGGTATGGTGTAATTCGATTTTCATGTAACCATAAGAAATGAGACCTTACCCATGTATGGGAAAATTTGATACCCAATAACTGTAGCAGTCCCAGCAAAGATTAATTTTAAAAGCCACCCTACTTTTCTTTCAGCTTCTTGTTCTATTGACTGTTCATCTAGAAAATAGACAAAATAGATCTCAAAAGCATTCCAGTAGTATGAACCCACAAGAGGGAATAACAAGTGATCATTGTACGAATTGAAACAAAAAAACAAACAAACTAATAACAGCACTAAAGAAGTAACAAGATTCCCAATTTAGGTTAGATATAATTGTTACCTCTCCCAAAGCTGGAAGTAGAAAAACGTCGAGGTTGTAAATTTATAGGCGTTCTCCTCCATAGATACTGCATTAACAGAATTACAGAATTCCATCAACAACTGAAAACAACAGAAAAATGTGAATTGATGATGATGATGATCATTACAGGGCTGAATCGCGCTGTTACTGTACGCATTCTGCAAGGCCAAAGAATTGTGAAACCAAGTCCCCTTGACGAAATTGACAACAGTACGTTCGGGGGCCTACGACGGACTCATTATGGGCCTTTTGTTTGTAATATGGACTAATTGGGTTTTATCAGCTTGGTCAGATTTGCACAAAATAACCACCTTGACATTTGTGCAGAAATGACACTTTAACTGGGGGTGTGCAAAACTGAACTGATCGATAAATTAAATTGAAAAAAATGTTATTGGTTTATTATTATGGCGATACGGGGTTATTGGGTTAACGAGTTTTTGATGATTTTATAAAAAAAAAAATTATCGAGTTATTGGTTCGATTTCAATTTTTAGTATTGAGTTATTGGGTAAACCGATAACCCATTAAAACTATAATAATTTACTATTTTATCCCTTCATCAATATTAAATATTAATAATTTAATATCACTTGATACTAAACCAATACCCGTAAGTCAAGTATTTGCTTAGTTTCCAATATATAACCCTTCTGTTGCAAAGTAAATTAGAATATGAGGTCAAATATTGCATATTATTAAGTTTAGATGCCCAATTGATTTGTTTGTTTTATTGTATTTCATCGTATTGCGTCAGATTGTTAGAGAAGTCATATATTTATTATATGAGTAGTTTCTTATTGGATAAGTTGAAAATTGAACCGTCAAAGACCAAAAATTGATAAATCGAAAACCGATAAAAAATATCTTATTGATTTGTTATTAATTTAGCATATTTAAAAATAAAAAATCAATAAATCAAATCAATAATACATAAAATCAAACTGAACCGATGGACCCACACCCCACTATTAACTTCAATAAACAATTATTTCACATCCCTATGTAGAACATATACAGTTGTAAACAACTTTTTGCAACTCTCTTTGCAGGATAATTGGAAGGAAATCAATTGATTCACAAGTCAAATTACTTACTCCTATAAGAAACTACTTATAGTGTTTAGTTTAATAAGAGAATAATAATCAGTTGTTTTAATAAGTTGTTACGGATGGCCTCAATTTGATAAACACATGTACGTGCATCTAATTGTGTTATTGATAAACCCACGTAGTTCAATGTGCGATTGAAGTCGGGGAGCACGAGGAAGATAGGTTGTTTGGTTTGTTGTAAAAATAAAGTTCTTATTAATCCTCACGAAAATATATCAATAAATATTGGTACTCATCTTTTTTTATGAGGAGCGGGATTTTATTTAATATTTTGTGTTTGCTTTTACTCAATTCACATCGTAAAGAATTATTAAAAAAAAAGTGTTTTCTATTTGTTTAGCGCTCAAATTCAAAATATCTTGTTAAAAACAAAGAAATCTTTTTCTTCCCAATTGCATGCAACCAACCCTAGCTCTCTTTGATGTATTCATATTATTTATACATGATTAAAATTAATTAACTATATATATATATATATATATATATATTATATCGATATTGAAGCCCATTTGACTACTTCGTATATTTATTTTTTCGTATTTTGAATTTTGCTTAATGAAATTTATGATTTTGCCATTAAATTGTTGCATGCATTATTTTTAATTTAAGTTATTATTTCCTTTTGTTATGGATAATTCTATGTAGTTATGATATAATAATGTGAAAAATCTTTTATGTTGTTAAGGGATCGTTTGGTTGTGAGATAGGATATATTGAGATTATTTTATCCCCTTTAATTTTATTTCATTATTTATACTAAAATAATGAAATAAAATATATTCTAGGATTAAATAATGTCCATTACATATCAAACGCATAATAAAATAATTTCATAAAATATAGTAAAATTGTTATCCTTATATATCACCATCCAAATTAAACTACCCCTTAATGTATATGAAAGTTACATTCAAAACAAACCTTTCGGGGTATTCCCCACTAATAAAAGGCACTTTGATTCTAAAATTCTCAAATTTATTCTCCTTAATCTTTCACCTAATAAATAAAGAGATTTTGATAGGTACAATACAGGGATATGGATCAGTCCTCTTCATCAACAGCATCTAGAGTTATTGATTCTGTTTATCAAATAGTAGTTATGTTTTTTGACATGGTATATGTACTTTTTTCTTGGAGTAAAGGCATTATTTACTTTTAGATTGATAGGGAAATTGAGAGCAAATGTTCTAAAAATAAATTAAAAAGTTCGATTATCCAAGTGCATTCACTTGTGGCACGTCTACTATGTATAAAGTTGTACTACGTTAAGAGCTGTTCAAGTAGATATTATACCACAAGAATCATTTTTACACCAGATGTAACTGATTATTACAGGTTATAATTCCACTTTTCCAAATTATTATATTAGAGTTGAAATATAAATGTTTCTATCATTGTATGTAGACTCATTGTTATGGTACAAAATTATTCATATTATACAGAAAAATTCTTTCATTTATCTAATAAATAGGAAATATCTGGTATTTTTTGCTTTCGGTGATGATATTTTTTGAGATGAGGGTCTTTCAGAAACAAACTCTCTAAGGTTTGCATACATTTTACCCTCTCCCGACTCCATTTGTGAGATTTCACTGGGTATGTTGTTGTTTATCTGATAGATAGGAAGAAGGAGTCTCAAAACTCAAAGATGTGGATTAGTGATTAATGAAATTAGTTGAAAATAAACAATACTTGACGATTTCTTTTCGTTTATCCAAGCCTCTTTACTAAAAGATGGTAAGTATCTCCGAAA
>DF359630.1:44139-72132 GCA_000787875.1 Solanum virginianum
GTAAGTATCTCCGAAATTAGTCGAAATATTAATTGAAATGCATCCAAGTTCTTTAGAACAAGAGGATTCAAAATACTAGGTAGGTGTATGTAGTCATGGGCTGGAATAATAGGAAATTGCATTATGGCCAATATACAAAACAATTCTAAGATGGAGCCAAACCTTTGATATTCTTGATTTTGTATATATGATTATTAAAAAAAATTAAAAAAAAAAGAGGAAAAGGATGAAGAAATTAAACTATATGTGGGAGAAAATCCAACAGAAACAAAGGGAATTTTCTGTGAGAGAGATAGAGAGAGATTGGAGAGACCAAGAATGGAAAGTGAAGTAGATAAATATGTCAGAAGGGTAATAAAATTCCCTTTTTGTAACGTCTTTAAAGAAGATGATTCGCAAATTAGAATTATAGTAGAAAACAGTTCCTATCATACTAGTGTCCAATTATTGAAAGCTATCAGACAACCCATGATCCATCTCAAACTCATGAAATTCCCCTTTTTTATTACTCCAAAATCACCTTTAATAATAGACTAAAATATTTTATACCCTCATGTCATATAAAAATTTACAATAAATAACAAGGGAGAGAAAGTCTGATGTACTAAAACTCTCAATATACGCAAGATTTGAGAAAGAGTCCGATCATAAGAATCTATTATATATAGTTTTACGATAATATAATCTCTTTACAAAATTAGTGGTAATAATAGGTTACTATTAGTCAATCAACTACAAATCACAAATCTAAGTACTCAATCCTAGATTTTATTATGAGGAGATTGATACGTCTTAAAGTAAGACACCCCCGTCTCTACCCCCCACCCCCACCACCCACCCCACCCATATGGACCCTGCTGGCCATCCTCTCACATGTTGCCCACTAACATCCATATCTGAACCATTTAATGACTGGGCCATAACTTTGATGGGACAACCAAAATTAACGAAAAACTCAAATTGATTTATAGGTTTAAGCTATCTATAATTTTGAATTAGTACCTTTTCATGTATTTTTGCTTTTACCTTGTTGCTATAAGCAAAGCTTCATTTCTTGGCCCCCCCAAGTAAATCAATGACATGGTCCATTTTTATATGACAATGTTTTGTACATCAAATCAATCATGTTACAACTTTTTTCACTTTGGATAGATAGAGATCAAATTGAACCGCTTTCTTTTGTGTCATGATGTTGGATTTGAATATACTTGGAAAAACATAGAGTACTTGGATTTGGAATCATAAATTCTTTAAATTCCTTGATTTCAAAAGTCCAACTAGATTTCTTTTATTTTCTCTTAATTAATTGACTATTGATATTGGGTAATGATGGAAAAAATGCACATTGGTTTTGTGGCTAGAAGTTCATGTTTCTAGGGTAATAGGACAAGCAACTTCACATTAGTCAAAGCACTATATATCCTAAAACATAAATCAACTCTATACTTGAGATGAGTAAAAAGAGTCCATGAACACTTAACTTTCTCATGAAAACCACAATCCCACATGATTTGCTTGGGAATATTGAAAGATCACAAAAAAAACTCTTATCAAAAGAAGATCTCTTTATGCTCCATATCTCCTTATTAATTATTTTTCCACCCACTCCAACAAATTGCAAAAAATTAAACCTCAATTTCCTTTTCACTCTTAATTAAACCTAATGAGCTAAGGGACCAAATGAAACCTTCTCCATATTCCCTATTCTTTTATCAAAAATATTTCTCTTTGGACCTATCTTGAATAAGGACCCTACACTAATTAGTCTCTTCACCTACTCTAAATCAGGAGAATTCAACCAAATGTCACCAGACAGGTGTCGGATTCTGATTCAGACACGTGGTCGTAGAGCAAATGTTCTTGGCCCCATCAGTGCTGACATGTCAATTCCAGTCATGTAAAAACATGGGGTCATCCAAGTTTCATGCATAGGTCAGGCAGCCAACTCCCATTATTAATTGAACTCAGCAAATTAAGGGTTATAGGAGAATGGAATTGATTGGCAAAGGGCCCTGAATGATGGATACAAAAGGCAAAGTACAAAATGAGGTGCAATTATTCATGCCATTCATTTCCAGCCCCCCACCCACCCCCAAGCAAGTGATTTTAATTTTTTTTTAAATCTGCAATAACCAAAGAAAAAGCAAAGAATAGTTGGAGCGATCAATTGAAGTTTATGAGTTTGAGATTCTAGTTCTTTAAAGTTATTAGTTTTACATTGATATTAGTTCAAATTGAATAGATTTCTTAATACAAAGATAAAATTTAGATCGAGAGGCATATGCAACATAGCATTAATACAGAATTTATCTGAATTCAATACTTTCGATGCAGAGTATAAATTTATATGTAAATATTTACTAAACCATTAAAAAAACAATAGTAGATATATATATGAGCCCATAACTTTAAAAATATAATAGGTTCAAATTTTAATAAAGAACTCATAAATTTTAAATCTTCAACTCACCTCTACTTTAATTAGTTTATTGGTCTTGTCCAAACCCGTAACTCATATAGTAGCCCCCAAGAAAAAGTATCCACAAAAAGAGAAGGAAAAAGGGGGGTGGTAAGCCCCAAAGCATATAATAAAATCATCATTTGTAGTAACAAAAAACTATACCAAGTTGATTGATATTGATACCAATACAATATCCCCTCCCCTCTCTTCACTTCTTCTTTTGCTCTCATTGTAAACATAAGAAAAGAGACTTATCTTTCTCTTTTCCTTTCTCCTCCTTCTTTTGGTAAAGAAAAGATAAAAATAGCTAATAGCTATCCATCATGAAGAACACAATAAGATGTTGCATATCTTGCATACTACCATGTGGGGCACTTGATGTGATTCGAATAGTTCATGCTAATGGCAAAGTTGAAGAGATTAGTGGGAGTGTAAAAGCATCTGAAATCATGAAGATTTACCCTAAACATGTCCTAAAAAAGCCATCATCATCTTATTATTCCTCAGAAGGAGGAGGAGTTTGTCCGAAAATCGTTGTAGTTCCACCGGATGCTGAACTTAAACGCGGCAAGATTTATTTTCTCATGCCACTTCCTACTTCTTCAAGTGAAAAAAATCGTTCAAAATCATCAACATCATCAACAACAACGACAACGAGGAAGAAGAAAACAAGATCTTCATCATCATCATCATCACAAGGTCATCATCGTAATAATAATGGGAATAGTAATAATAATACTATAAATGGTAGTAATAATTTGATGGTGTCTAATGATCAATATTTGAGTGAAATCTTGTCTGAAAAAGTCTCATCACAAAGAGATAGAAGAAGAGGAAGAGTTGGTGTTTGGAGGCCTCATTTAGAGAGCATTTCTGAGGCTGCAACTCATGAAGCATAATTATTTCTTGTAAAATTCTTTTTTTTTCCAAGAATTTTCTTCCTTAAGGTGAAGGATCTCAAGGAAAGTTTGAAATGTTTCTTCTAGTTTTTTTTTTTTTTTTTTGGTTTGTAAATACGCATAGAAGGAAGAAAACAATAATATGCCCTAAAAAAAGAAAATTGTATTATTGTTTGATTTTTGGTACTTAATGATTTGATTAATTACTACAATATGTAAGAATATTGGGAAATTTTTTTTCTCAGCAGTTAACCTTCAATAAATGATTGTCATTGATGATCAAAATTTCCAGTAAATTTTGGTGATGTATTCTAATTTATTCGTGCTCTAAACCTATATAAAAAAGAAAGGATTATCATAAATTGACTATCAATTAAAACTAACTAATTTATATATAGAATCCTTATATTAATGTTGGGTTGGTTTCAATTCAGGGAAAGTCACCTAATTCAACAAATTTAGTTAAAGTATGAATATATTATTCAATATGACGATTCTAAAATTTAGAACTCACAAAATTCAAATTTTTATTCTGTTACAAGAAGTAGATAATAGCAAATACCCACCATTCAAGAATAACACTTATGACTTTATTTAAAAACAATTTAACTAACACATTGATATGATCTATGTCGATCTGCTTGTTTCCTGGTTCTGGTTTCCCTAATATGTCGGCAAAAAAAAATAAATAACGAACAGTATTTCTTTTTCTTGTTTTTTATTTTACTCCATTAATAGAGGAAGATTTTATTTTTTTTCCCAACTAAACAATACAAAATGCACAATTAGCCGCTTCATGACTAAATTATTCATCATGCAATAAAATAATACGCTCTTTAAATTAAAGTAGGCCAGGTTATGAAATCTGAGGCTAAGTGCATCATTAGATCTAATTAAAGTAGTAACAAGAAAAGAAAATCATGACTCATGTGGTACTAAAAATATACTAAATGTATTTTAAACTCCAGGAGAAAATGAATGATTCTTCTTTAATCAAATGTTTGGTTGAAAAGGCTATTAACAACTAGATTATAAGCTAGACTATCATGAACTTTTTCCTTCTAAAAAATGCACTTTCTTTTCTCTATATAAATAAATTAGAATATTACTATATGTTAAGATAATCAAAGGGTACTTTAAGCTATAATTTGATGGAACAATTGTCCCCACTAAACTTTTTCCCAAGCATAGAATAATGCAGTTGTAGCTTGCATTATGATTTATGCGTAAGTGGGATGATTGAGTTTCCTTTGAAAAGTAGTCCTCTTGTTCTTTGAAGACTAGAGAGGGGTGACTATCAACAATCCTTTATGAAATTTTCACATCATCATGTTATTTTTATTTGTTATTGCGATACGTAAGTTATTTTATATTTTAAAAAGATTCTAAATATCTCTTTATATTAAGTGATTTGATAATAATTAATATAATAAATTTCTTACACTATAGTGGTGAAAAATTGTAAAAATTTATATTCTCTTCTATTCTCTGATACATCACTCTTACATATGTATCGAGACGTGACGTATCAAAATACGATGTATTGAGACATTGAGTGATTCATTCGAAATTGATAGGTGAAGTATCGAGACGATGAGTGATGTACTCGGACTCATGACGCGGTATATCGAGACATCGAGTGATTTAAAGAAGAATAGGAATAATAAGTAATTAGTTTTTAACACTATGAAATAGGAATAATAAGTAATTAGTGATGTACTCGAAATCAGGACGTGATATATCGAGACGTCGAGTGATTTAAAGAAGAATAAGAATAATAAGTAATTAGTTTTTAACACTATGGAATTTTGGTAAAGTTATCTATATATATTCCCTCCATCCATCTTTACTTGTCCCTTATTGATTTGACACAAGGATTAAGAAGTAGTAAATGACAGTGTAATTTTACCAAATCAACCTTTGAATATAATAAATATAATGTCTTGAAAAATATAATAGAGAAATAACTGTAACTAATTATAAAGGTAAATTAGAAACTTTGTGTAAAATTATCTCTTGATTTCATAAACTGGACAAATATTATTAAAGATCCCAAAATAATATAGTGGACAAGTAAAGATGAGCGGAGAGAGTAACTTTTATTCATTTGTTAACATCATGAATAGCTAGCACCCTTAAAAGATTTTATTAATTACCAGTTTACCACTGTTTGATTCCATTGTCTGTTACAGGTCATGATATTCATCTTCTGATAGTGAAAATTGTTTGTGATCCTTACATATTAAATTCCATATTCTGATTCATTTGAGTTTCTGAAACTCTCCCCACTAAATTGGGGACCAACAAAAAAGCTTAACATAATATAAATTGTTTGAAATTTTATCCATTTCGATCGATCATTGATTAGATTAAATTACTTGTGAGTGAAGAAAGAATATCAGAATATTGAATTTTTGTCACTTCCCTCCCACCCATTTTTTAGATTTTTTTCCCTTCTATGTGCATGTTTCGAATCAGTACGACGAAAAAAATCAAGTGTTTTGATTTTATAAAAGTGTGAAATTACGTAAGAGGACTAAAATATCGCACATCACCAATTTAAATTTGAGCAAGGCTGATCAGCAAAAAATAATTACATTAAGTAATTAAATATACAGAAAAAACTATATATTGTTGGCTACCAATTCGTTTAAAAAAATAATAACCTCTTTACTTTGTAATAACATTTTGATTTCAATTTTTCACGTGATATATTTAAGACCATAAGATTAATGGGCTTTAGGACCATAAGATTTAAAAGTCTTTTTTATTTTCTTAAACTTTGTGGCAAATTAAACTAAGTAACTCTTAAACAGATGAATTATTATTTTCATGAACCACTATTTATATGAATTTTAATTTGGATCCTGACACGATAATTTGTATGGGTTTCTAAGTAAATGGTTCATGAAAAATCGTACTTACTAATTATGATGAATCTTTTGAATGTTAATTGAACTAATTGGATCTAATATATAGTAAAATATCATAAATGATATTTTTTATTTAGTAATAGTTCATTACTTACTTTAAATAAGACGACTTATAATCTCTTTAAAATATTTAGAACTTACTTTTAATCATAAAATATTTTTTTATTTCTTAAAATTTGTGATGGAAAACAATTAATTAGTCAATGTATTCCTCTAGCTATGTGAAGAGACCCTTTTTCTTCTGAAAAACAGGAAAATTTCTCTACGTTACGTTCATGTACTGATTATGACAACCCTTATGTCAAAAACATGGATATCATGTTATTAATGCTCTCCAATTAATCTTATATGGTCAACACCTTAAAAGTAGAATACGACCAAATATATAAACGAAATTTCTTCACGAAAATCCTTTTTTTCTTCCTTTTGAAATAGCTTAATCAGAGCGGAGCTAATAAGGATTGATTCATTTAAATTTTTT
The DNA here is from genome assembly GCA_000787875.1 of Solanum virginianum. Lineage (NCBI taxonomy): Eukaryota > Viridiplantae > Streptophyta > Magnoliopsida > Solanales > Solanaceae > Solanum > Solanum virginianum. The sequence goes on from DF359630.1 coordinate 50,914, forward strand.
TCAGTAAAAAGTATACTATTTATACATAATCAAAATTATTAATTATGTTATATAGTAGATATCAAAATCTTTTTTAACTTTTTAATATGCTTTCTTTTTCAAAATTATATTATTTATACATAATCAAATTAATCAGGTATAGTTCCAATTTATTCGACATGTATCATGGGTCAAAAGTCTGCGGAAAAGTCCATAAACTTAGCCATTTTTCCTTCTCTTTTTTTTGGGGGGCTAAGCATAATAAGTCTAGTCTATTTTATCTTTATTTTTTATATAAAGAAGATAAATACAAAATGAACAAGACAAGAAGATAAATTAATAATATGAAATTAAAATAAAAGCCTCTACCTGCTGGCTGCTCCATAGGTTTTGCTATGGTCGTTTCTTAATGTCTTTAATTTATTTTCCAACATATATATGTGGTCTATTCTGCTCCATTTAAATATTTATCTAAAATAATTTTATTCATTTTATTTTAAACAATAATATCACGTTCAAGGAGTGTATACAACTTGGGCAAACATATATTTAAAAAAAATTCAAGTTGTCATTAGTAGTCACAAAAATTGGCAGCTCATTAACGGGGCCGAGAAATTTCTAAGTTTATTCTAGTTTATGATCGTAAGATTTTAACTGAATTATAAAATGTGGTCTTAATCTTTCCCGTTATTTTCCTCCAGTTTTTTCCCTTTCTTCCGTATTCTATTTTAAGACTTTTTTTGCTTTTGTTATGTTGACCAATATCTAACCCCTTAATCAATACATGCACAAACGGGGTGGAGCCACTCTTCGTCGAAAAATTATATTGTATATATAGGTTAAAATTTAATTTAATAAATATTATACAATATTAATATCTTTTGATACAAATTAAATATTTAGTGTAATAGTTAAGGGATTGCAAAAATTATTTGAGGTTATGTTGTCTATCCTTGTAGCAACAAATATATTTTTATTTAACACCCTTTATTAAAAAAAACCTAGCTCCACCGCTATGCACAAAACTCATTTATTGCATCGTTTATTTCTCATACAAAACTCAACCTTAAAAACTTAATTAATGAAGGGTAAAATTGAAAAAAACTTCCAACACATCCCTTGAAAAGTGAACAATTCACTTATTTTGGAACATCAAAAATTTTCTAACAATTAACTTAATATGAAATAAAGGGAGTAACTTTTACGTCGATTCTATATTATGCAGTAATTAAGAAATTAAAGTAGACTCTTGGCCTCTGTACAAATGAAGTGCCAAAGATGCATATCTGAAAAAATGTGTTTATATCCAGCCTCAATTTTATTGTTTTAAATTAAAGTTATGTTAAATATACTAAAATGACTTTGGCTTTAAATATGCCAAGTGAAAAGTTAAAATTAAAGAGTTATTAAAAGAATAAATCTTTTTCTTAAACAGAAAATATGTCATTATTTTTTAAGAGGAGGAAATACTATTTTGAATGCAACAAAGGGAATTTTATTTTGGATTTTGAAAACTTCACCTACTCCACTAGATACATATTCAACTCCTAATGAGTAATTAACATATTTTAGAGAGCTTGAAATATTCCTTCCACAAGACAAAAGAACCTGAGTTAGTTCCAGGTTAACCACACACAAGCAATGAACTTGGAGGAAAAAAACGAAACGTTATAATTGAGTTTCCATTCAATTTTTCTAACTAACTACTACTAAAATCACTTTATTACTACTTTTTTTTTCTATTTATTTATTTATTTATTTATTTATTTATTTATTTATTTATTTATATGTTCTCTTTGTGGGAGAGAAAGAAAGAGGACTCCACGTTCTCCCATGAAACTGACCAAATACTTCCCCTCGTTTTAATTTCTTTTTCTCTTTGTTATACTACTCCTTTTACATAATTTTTTTTCCACTAAAAGGGATGGGGAAAATAATTTATTTATCTATTTTGGCTTGACTTTTTGTTTGAAATTATACTTAAAAGATTGGGAAATTAAAGGAGAATTGATTATGGGGTTGCCTTAGTGACAAAATGACATGTAAACATATACTCTATCCATCATTTTTTTAGTTGTGTTTTTTTGGAAGTCAATTTGATTGATTTTTAAAGTTGAATTAGATTAAATTAATTTGATATTTTAAAATAAAAATTTAGATATTCAAAACTTTACGAAAAGTATTATCGATTGCAATTTTTTCAAGGTCAACATGATGAAAAAATACATCTTAAAATGTTAATCAAAATTTATATAATTTAACTTTAAAAATAAAAATTGTGATAACTAAAATAGGACGAAGAGAGTGTGTTGTAAGTTTGTAACGTATTTACTGTTCCATCATAAATATAAACTCTTTAAACTAATGATCTAAAGATCACTTTTAAATGAACCGAATTATGAGGAAATGTTGCATATTCTAAACTCTTATACGGTTTGAGTTTTGTTTGTAACATTGAGAAATGGTAAAAAAAAGAAAAAATTAAATATGGCATTTCTCTCCCATAAAGAGAATTTTTTGTTCGTGTTATAAGGATGGATGAGTGATAATAACATGAATTATGAGAATATATTGCAGAGATAACTATAAATATAAATAATAAACTAATTAATTTATAATAAATACAATCGTTACATAAAAACCATCTAAAATGTCATAGAAAATATACAATGATTATATAATATAACTTACTAAAAGACACAGAAAGTATACACTGATATATTATATAGATTACTTATATATGATGTATACACTGAATATATATTATGATACACTCAAAAACTGAAGATAACTTGACTGTACATGAAATATACACTAACTATATATACATATACCACAAATAATCTTTTTTTTAATAATTACTAAGATCGAATGTTCATTTACTATAATTATTCTTATATTAAAATTGAGTCTAATATAATCTGAAAGATAAAATTTCTAGAAAATTATATTTTTCAGGATTTCTTAAACTTGTGAATAAATAGAGACAAAATCTCAGTGGAGGTTTAAAAGGATTTCTTTTAAAAGCAAATTTCAAAAATTACAAACATATAGAGTCTAATGAGACTCCATAGCTAGAGTCTTCCTAATATGCTCCATGACTATTTTATGGTTTGCTATGAGCATTTAAGTTTGTATATCCTACATTTAATTTTAAAAACTTATACAAATTGATCTTTAAAAGAAATGCAATGATTTAGTTATGTAAATGAAAATGAATCTCATAATTCACGCAGTTAATATGTTGATCAAGAATCTAACAACTTAAAAAAATCATGTCCAAAAATAACTTGACTATTACAAAAAAAATACAAACACATAGTTTAAATTGAAATTATATCGTATTTGTATATCTATACATCTAATATGACATTATATGCAATTTAGCATATTGCTAAGAATTATTTGTATACGTATACAACTAATTGATTATTATACAAATAATGAGTATTATTGTTAGTAATATGCATAATTAAGCATTTGTATATAGATGTGTATTTGTATATTTTAAAATTATACAATTTATCTATAGAGTGTGATCATTTGTATATGAATGTTGGAAAAACTTACCATATATTTTGTATAGTTTATTGTGGTCCATAATGTATAGGCAAATAAACTATATATTAATATATACAAATTATTGTGTATAAAAAAATGATTTATATAAATTGAAATTATATAAATATTTGAGATTCTTCGAATTTGTTTAGAGCGATTGAATGAGATAGAACACCATTATTATTGAAATAATTACCCGTCGAAAAACGACTAAAAGATGCCATGATTAGGAGGAATAAAATAGGATTAGAAAAGAGAAAGAAATCATTCAAAATTTAAAATTGATATGATTGAGAATTTTTCAGAGCTAAATTAGTGAATGGAGATAAGAGATATGAAAAGGGATTTGAAAAACCACATATTTGTAGGAAGATTTGTATTTTGAATTCTTATACAAATTGAATTAGTGAGCCAAGAATATAATAGTAAATTTTGCTTAACTACAGTTCTTAATTATAATTATGGGAAACTATATCCGTATTAAATAATTACTAGTAAATATTGATAGCTGATACTAAAGTTATATTTGTAACAACTTTGTACTCTTATTTTGTGTATTAGACATATGATTACTGACTAATGCCAGATTAGAAGTGAATTTTTGTATATTATTTCTTCATATTTCCCTTTCTTCTCTTTGACAACTTGCCTCAATCGGATTGTGACAAACTGCTAACTCCCATAATTTTTCCTTTTTTTCCCCTTAAAGAAGCGTCATTTGCTCCCAGAAAATAACCTTTTTACTTATATGAAATAATGGTAAGGTCTGCATATATTCTACTCTTTCTAGACCCCACTTATGAAATTTCACTAAATATGTTATTGTTGTTGTTGAAAGAAGCGTCATTTGCATGAGTAAGTTCAAGTTGTGTTCGGCAGGAACGTGACTTAAGTAGCCCAATGGAAGGGGGCCTTGGTTTGGGCTTGGCCCACAAACTTTTGAGCCATTGCCCACAAATTTAATGTAGATGAGATACGCCCTATAGTTCCATAGGTGATAGGACTTACCCTCCATGTTTTGAAATTTACACCTTGCCTCGTATTATATAAAACGTCTTGCCTTACGTTTCTATTTTTTGAAACATTGAGCGAGTTAAAACAAAGAATAAAAGTATGAAATAATTATTAATCGTCTGATACTTATCACTTGGATAGTAGATCAATCAATATCTTATTGATTGACCAACAAATTAGTATTTTTAAAAATTAATATTTGATAAATCAAATTATTGTACTTTATTATCGGTTTGATTCATTTAATAAATGAATTTACCGGTAAAAAAGAATGAAAGACTGATTATAAATTTCTTTTAGGAAAGATAGAAATAAATCAAAGAAGAAACAAGAAAATAATAATTAGATAATATATAGTATATTTTTAATTTATCAAAGATACGAAGTTAATAAGAAAAATATATATAGAAATTAAGAATTGGAATGGAAGTGTAGTAGGCATTGCCATCACAGACTAATCATGACTACGTTGTAGTTGCCGTCTAGCTTTAATTGAGAAGAAAATTATTTTTCTTCTGGAAAAATATAATATTTGAGGTAGGAGTATTAATAGAATGGTTTAATTGATTATTTTTTTAAAATTATATCATCTCATATTTTTAAGTATTTCATAATGCATAATTACTTGAAAATAGTTTCTCACAAAAATGTAAGGTAAAATTGAGTATAATTGACCCTTGTAGTCGGGCTCTTCCTTGATCTTTGCGCATAGCTGAAATTTTAGTACACCGAGCTTGTTCGTTTTTTTTAATAATGTATATTAAAATCATCCTAATCATATAGATTTTTCTTCAGTATTTATTTGGGTCAATTAATTTTTTATTTTCTTATTTTTTAAATATCACTTCATAATATAATATTATTAAAATATTAAGAATATAAAATTTTTTTTCCATACTAATTCTTTGCCCAAAAATACTTTCGAACTTGTCATGAATTATTAGTCTTGTTCCTAAATTATAAATAGACTAAAAACACCCTTCAAATTAACGGACTAACTTTAAATACATTATCAAACTTGACATGAATTATTAATTTCGTCAAATAAATTATAAAATTTTAAAATCATAGTAAGTTAAATTAATTAAAAGAAAGATTAGTTGAGCACCTGCAAAATCTGACCCTATTCCGAACTTGTCATCATCGACCCATCCCCGTTTCTCCGTTCCGTCCACATCACACCCGACAAATTCACAGAACACACATACGCCTACCTGAAAAAATGAAAAAATATTTACTCAAAAGTAATCAAATCGACAATTCCAACTCGAATTACGTAACGCAAAGCTTCCGTGCTGTTGCCGTCTGTCGTAACTTTCACGCGCCATTCCCGGCGACTTCCCCTTTTCTTATGTCATCATCTCCGTACACTCTCCTACTCATGCGGCTCACGCGCTTTTCCAATGGCCAACCGGCGATAATCCTTTATACCCTTTCCTCTTTCTCCCCTCATTCTCCGATCATCGTTTTCTCTTCTCTTCTTCTTTCTTTCCATCGATGGGTGAAATTACCGATTCCTCCACACAGATAGCCATGTCGTCAAGGCCGTTGCCCTTCCGTGAGGATTGTTGGAGTGAACAAGCTACATGGACGCTTGTTGATGCTTGGGGACGCCGTTATATGGAGTTGAACCGTGGAAATCTCCGTCAAAAGGATTGGCAACAAGTGTCCGATGCCGTAAATGCCCTCCATGGCCATACCTTGAAAACTCGCAGAACAGATGTTCAATGTAAGAATCGGATTGATACCTTGAAAAAGAAGTACAAAGTTGAGAAGGCGAAAATCGTTGAGTCTAACGGAACCCTAACCTCATCCTGGCCTTTCTTCGAACGGCTTGATCTGTTGATTGGAAACTCAGATAAAAAAGCTACGCCGCTGATGGTGTCTCCTTTACCTTTACCGATGTCGTCTCCGCCTATGGGAGTGCCGTTGCCTTACCGGAGATCGGCGGTGGTGACACCGGTTAGTTTGCCTCAGAAGCGGCAGCTGCCGGCTTTTGATGATTCGTGTTTCAGGAGAAATTATTCGGCGGTAGCTGCTGCTGCTGCGGCAGGAGGAGGGGAAGAGGATTATGATGATGAGGAGGAAGGGGAGGAGGAGGATATGGAGATGACTGAGGAGAATTGGGAAGAGGATGGGATGAGGAGGCTGGCGAAGGCTATTGAGAGGTTTGGAGAGATATATGAGAGAGTTGAAGGGATGAAACAGAGACAAATGGTGGAGCTGGAGAAGCAGAGGATGCAGTTTGCTAAGGATTTGGAGGTTCAAAGGATGCAGTTGTTTATGGATACACAAGTTCAGCTTGAAAAGATTAAGCATACTAAGCGGTCTGGCTCTGATGGTATAAAGTTTACACCTTTTGATTTCTCATGAAGCTATTTTGCTCCTTTTATCATTCATTCGTGTGAAAGTTCAAAACTTGTTGGCTTAGCATGCGTAGATGTATTAGTGATAGAAGTGCTTAATGTTTTAGTTTCTAAATTCCTCATCTCATTGTGATAATGTTTCTATTATTAGATTCCTTTCAATGATTTATGTTTTGTTAATTACGGTAGTGAATGCTGTGCCTCCAAGACTTTACATATGTGTAATAGATTTTGAGGCTATTATGGTAATGCATGATTTAATAAAATTAGAAATGTACAAAATGGTATTGAGCCTCTATTTAAAATTTGAATGTGTATTTACATATTGGTTTAGAGATTGTTTAGGGCATTTGATGGATTTGCATGTTTAACTTGTAGCCGGGGATATAATCCTCTATTTGTTTATAGTTTTTGTTTTTCAGCTGAGATGGCTACTCTTTTTACTCCCTGGGTCCCAATTTAAGCATCTTACTTTCCGTTTTCGTCTATCCCAAAAAGAGCGTCTCTTACTATGTTTAGTGAGTTTTCCCAATCCAATATTCTACACGGCAAGTTGATTACACACATCTTAAGACCACAAGATTCAAAAGTCTTCCTTTATTTCTTAAACTTCGTGCCTAGTCAAACTAAGACACTTAAATTGGAACGGAGGGAGTACCTTTTAGCATAATTAGTTTTGGTCTCCAGTGTTGGGGTCTGAACCACTAGGATTGCATCTTCATGTATTTAAGTAACAATGTTCTGAACTTACATCTAGGAACGGTGTTAGCTTTCATGGTGGTGGAAAGCTTAAACACATTTTCTGCCAGTATTTCATGGACCAACTTGTAATTGGAATTTTAGGATATTGTTCCAAAATGATAAAATACCAAAACTTGTCCAGTTTATGGTTGTGATATAATTTTACGAGAACATGGCAACGTTTTATTTTTTGATTTAATACCTTCAACAGTAGTCCTTTGGTTATATGATGACCAGTAGTGGCAGATCTTTTTGCAGTTTTCACATAAAGAGGAGACTGGTTTTTCCTTTTGCAAGTTCTTGTGGAGAATAACCCATTCAAAGTGTTTCAAGAAGGATCTATTGATCCCAGTTCAAAGTTTCTGATGTTCCTTTGTTTTCTGTCTCAAGTTTTATCTTTATTTCTGCCTAAGGACCTATCTTCATGTCTTTGAAAGGGTTCTTTGCCTTCTGTAGCAAAAAGACCCAAATTAAGTTGGTGGAAGCTGATCTTATGCTCTTTGCTTTGATATCCATGCCAAGGAAAATTAAGAATCTTAGAACTTATCACTTCATTTAATTATAACTTATTAAAAGATCAAGGCTGTACTTTCCTTTTCTGGAAAAAAAAAAGATTAAGATGCTTAATATGGGTTAGACAGTATTGCACCATTACTAATAGTCAGATGATTCCTGACTTGATGCTGATTGATGAGTGTCAAATTAGCATAGTAACTGTTGAATGACATGTGCAGTTGCTTAGGTTTGACGTCTATTTTTTTCTCAGCTTACTTATTATAACAAGGGTGCAGTGTTCATCTTAACTCTATTTTAGTTCCAGCAATTCTTTTTATATAGATTCTTCATGACCATCTTACCTTTTCTTCTAGCGGGGGGAGGGTCAGTGTATATACCATGTACTTGCTGATACTGTTGTAAATTAAACGCATAAAAACAAATCTTCTAAATGAGGATCAATTTTGTGTTTCTTTTCTTCCAGTGAGATTCGGCATATTAGGCTTTCTGGATTAATATTGAGTAATGGATAAAAGATTGATAAAGTCCAAATAGCACTTAGTGAAGTATTACAATTGAAGGAACTATGAGGGAGACATAGTGTAGTTACTTCCAAATTTTCCTGTTGAACTCTGTAACAAGATGTTGTTCAACATCATGTGCTTCCTTAGCATAGTATAAGTGAATATAACTCATGATCATGGACTGATGGCATTGAATGAGATTGCAGACTCTCTAACCTCAGCTGAATCAAAGGTCCTAATTCATGGAATGGTATGAGAACCATAGGCATGAGTTGTCGGAGTCTGAGAAGTAGATAAATCATTGTCTAGGTATTACTTTATGAAGAGTGTCAAGGAAGTTGCTTCAGTCTTTCTGAAGGGTAAGATCTGCTTACCCAACCACTAATTGTCATTGCATTCGATGGCTTGGAGATGATAAACATGAAAGATAAAAGAAATAAATACTTAAGCACATAAAATAGTTTAAGCCAAAACCAAAAATATTTCTTGGACCATTTGTCAAGAAGGCATGTGTGTGAATTCGAACGCACGGGAGGAGTGATAGGACAGTCAATCTTGCATTTCATCACTTGGTTAAGTTGGTCTTGCTCTCTGTTGGAGCAGTATTTAGCATGTTGATGTTTTTAGCCTAAATGTCTGATTTCTTCTAATATGAGTCGGGGGATGTTTTAGTTAAACATACTTTTGTCAACGATGAATCCATATTCAGTATGAAGACATTTATTTTCCATTTAGTAGTGATTGATGACTGAATGTTTGCCTGTTACTATGACTTCACTGTCTAATTGCTTTTTTTCCCCCTAATGTTGCAGATGTGTATAGCTAGGTCTGTGGCAAAAGAGCTATTAAAAAGAACCAGGATTGCGAGATTATGGAGTATCGTGGGGCAATCCAGTCAGTGACTCCTTCAGTTTATGTCCAAATTCATATCTAATGATGACCCCAGTTTAACTGATTATTACTTTTTTGAGCAGGAATAGTTGGTACTTGTAGTTAACTTATCTTTTATTTAGCGAATCTAAAATACAGCATTAGCCCGTATTGAAAATTTCTGTATTGGAATCGAGGGTTTTAGCATTTTGTTTGCTACTCCATGAATCAGACAATGGTGCATCAACAAGGTTACTGTCACATGCATTCTCTAGAACAGCCTATGTCGCATTTTTACATGGTAAACAGTTCAAACAGGATTCTGAAGGGGGCATTGAATGATTTTTGCCCCTTTCTTTGTGGATGCATTACTAGTAAACCACATTGCAAAAGTTTGGTAGATAGAACAATCCCCCGTGTGAATCTTGGTGCAAATTTTGGCGACCATTTCCAGTGTGGGGGTTGTGTATTTGGTTTCTAGTCTTCTGTTATCTCCTTTAGTTTCAATGATTACTTGATGTGCAAGTGGTTTCATGAGATGGTCACAAATCACCAAAATTTGCAATCCCCCTCCTTACTTTCTCGGAGGCATTTTGCTTGTCTAATTGTCAAGATCTTAACAGGATTGGCAATGTGGACTCTTTCCTTTTCAGAATTACCATGGCACTTTCCGCTGATTGTTTGGTTCTTCAGAATTGCCATTGGTTGTGATCTTATAGACAATTCTTTTTCAGATATAGTTTGAAGGTATTGGAAGATGTTGAGGGTGAAGAAGTTTGGCCCTCCCAGAGTGCTAGAAAGAAAATAAACTGACTTCGATTGCCTGCATTAGTCAATGATTTTTCTCAGTCGGTAAGTCATGTTTATGTTAGTTTGGGACCAAAAGTGTATTGATTTTGCCAAAAAAAGAAAGGGGATCCAGAAATTTGTTGTTCAAATGATGGATTTGTTAGTAAATCATTTTTCTGGATTTGTTAACAACGTACTGTGGTTTGGACGGTAGTATGTGCACAAACTTTACTCCTGCCTTTTGGGTTAGAGAGACTTTTTTGGTTTGTCAATGATGGATTTGTTAAAGTCTACAGATTCTTTGTCAAATACTGGAGATTGATCCAGTTTAATAAGATTATAAGGCATAAATGACCAAGTGAGGAATCGAACTTTCACTAACAAAGTGAAAGTTCAGGTAGTCAGTCAACTAAACTATTAAGATTTCCAAGTCAAATGTTCCTCCTGCCAAAATCTTCCAAGTACAACAAGGAAGCTTTATTTGGTGAATACAACACCACATTCACCTTGTTTACAGTTGATATGGATGGTAACCTAAGAATGTATACAAATGTTGATATTGGCAAGCATGGGAGGTCGTATCACAAATCAACTTTTCTATATATAATGATTGAATAAGCGAATGCAAGCTCCTTAGGAGGTGTGGATCGTGGGGTGTCTGCTAGGTGTAAAACTTGAGAATCCTATTTTATAGAAGAGACTTGTAGTCTAAAATACGTTGTAAGTATTTGTGAGGCTATAAATCATGAAATAGTTTAAAGTTAAGTTGTTTTCTCATGTCATTGAGCATGAAAATGATATAATTTATTTTTTCAAAAAAAGATAAAAGAAATAAATACTTAAGCACATAAAATAGTTTAAGCCAAAACCAAAAATATTTCTTGGACCATTTGTCAAGAAGGCATGTGTGTGAATTCGAACGCACGGGAGGATTGGTAGGGTGAAAAAACCCAAGGGAATGTGCACTTTGTTTTAGTGTAGGGGAGGATCCAATGTTGATTACAACATATTATGTTATTTTGTTACAAGTAGGTGATAAGTCAAAAGGAGAATTCCAATTGATTAAACATTGTCAAATGGTAAGAAGATGAACTTTGAACCTAACTTAATCTCAACAGTCATTTCAAGAAGAGACAGATTCTCATTGCACTTACCACCATGGGACTACTAACACCCCTTGACAATTAGGGCATGGATAAGATAAATATGAGGACTCAATATCGAATGAAGCAACAATTGAGTGCACTTGATTTTGATATCATAATACAAAAATAATGGATATAAATGCCTAAATCGATTCTAAAGCTAATTCAAGAAGTAAAGATTGTCTAACATCATATAAGGAGACAAGTTATGATTTCCCCTAGTAACAAACTTAATATGTAAATACATACTCCTTTCGATTCTAATTTTAGTGACACTTTTTAAAGTTCAATATTCTAATATTGAAATTAAGATATTCATAACTAAAACTAGCTACATGCAAAGATGGGAAATTACGAGTAATTGGGCTTTTTGGAAAACTTTGGTCGAGACACTCCCAATTTGGCTACAAGATCTCAAAAAGTTGATACATTCTTTCTAGTTTTGGCAGCTTTATATATCACTTATTCTATACATCTACTTTAAGTCAAGATTTCTTTTCTTTCTAAAGTTTATTTGTCATTTCTACACATAATAACTAGACTATAGTCTATATATATTAGACAAAAAAAAAATTATACCTTCAAATTCAACCTCATCACTTTTTTACATGTGTGATGAACTCTGTTTAATTACTTTTACTCTAAAAATTGAACTTGTTAGCTAAATAAATAAAAATTTAATGATAATCTAATTAATATCAATAATTGACCTTGACCATATATATTAATGGGCCTTCACCACAATTTGCACTAAGAGACAATTGGAGAAGAGGGTAGGGTCCATTCACGTGAATTGGCAAGGCCCCATATAATATAAATATATTTTTTTGAAAATTGAGACTCAAGAATTAGTAGTGTGTCATTTCATATCTTCTCTGAATATCCACTTGTATTATTTTCTCTTTTCAATCCACTAATGTTCCTCTAATAAGTGATTTGGCACTTTGATTTGATGGTCCTAATAGGATAACAACCTTTAAAGGTGCCTAATAAAAGCTTGTAATTAATTCAGAGGAGCAAATTCAAAATACGATATTATATACTATGTTACTAATATTCGGTTATGGATTGATCATATGTTTAACCAAATGTATTACATCATCAACAACAATAACATATTCAGTGAAATCTCATAAGTGGGATCTGAAAAAAGTAAAATGTACGTAGACCTTATCATTACCTGATAGAGATAGATAGGTTGTTTCTAAAATACCCCCATCTCAAAAATATCATTCCCAATGTATTAGATCATCGATATAAAACAACATTGACCATGTTTCATGAAGTAAATGGTTTGCCCTAATATCTCTTAAAATCATAATTGGAAGGTTGGAACACGGTTGATCTTTCTAATGGGATGGATTGCATCAAAGAGAAAAGTCATAATGAAGAAATTAACAAAGTTGAACAACAAGCTATTTTTTTGTTAATTTCAATTGGTATAAATGCATCATGACTTGACTTTTTAAAAAAAAAAAAGAAAATAAAAAAAATACGGGAGGAATTGCAGGGTGATGAATTGAATCTTCATCAAGGTGAAAGTTCATATATAATACACTAAATGAGTTATTAAAATTCTCCAATTTGAGTAGTACTTTCATAGTTGTACTAGAAGTAAAGTTTAATATAGCACAAATATAGGTCTATGATTCATACAAGTAAATTTGATGGTAACTTTTCTTTGTTACTCTAGGCAGGATGTACATACCTAATTCGTAACAGTAATTTTTGTCTGATAAATAAATTCTTGATGCATTCTAGTGAAAGTTCGTACTTGGTGCTCCAATTAAAAGTTATTCCACTTATATCATTTCCAAATTAAATAAGCAAAGTTTTAAATTCATTGTATTCCTTGTGTGGCCTTTAATTTAGACATAATCAACAAAAAAACCACAAAATATAGTACGGTTTTGTTTTCTATTTAAACAAAGAATAATTTTGGTGGGCCTATCTGAAAACAACTTAAAATTTTTGATGCCAAGTGAAAAAATTATCCTAAGAGAAGAGGGGTCAGTGGACCTAATTAGCTAACTTTAGGGGGAAAGCTAGCTGTACCAACGTACTGTAGGGAAAGATTTTAAGAAAAATATGATAAATGGAAAAAGACCATGCAACTAAAAGCATAATGTTAAATTTCTTAATTACATGAAATAATTTCTTTTGAGTCCTTTTTAGCGAAAGAGAATCTATATGTACTGATTAGAAAAAATAAATAGTAAATCTGACTGATTAGTTGTGTGAAAGCAATAATTTGATAAACGTTAAATTGACGCATTCTATAGAATAAATTTTATAAATGGCAAATATATAAGACTTAATTATATTTCATAACTATAGTTTCGGTAATTATATTTCGTAATTACAGTTATAGCAGTGTTTGTATAGTTCGCGCAGTATTTGTATACATTTGTATTATTTGCGATACAAATCGCAGTTTTTTGTACATCATCTATCTACTTCTCTATACAATTTGTACATAATATTTGTATAATTAGTTATACGATTTACAATATTTCTATATTTAGCTATACAATTTGATTCTCACACAATTTTTACATAATTGTGCACAACGTTCGCATAAATTGCGTGAATTATACAAAACTGAAACTATAATTACAGCTAATGTTTGCTGCAAGCCTTAATTAATTCAAACTATAACTATATTAACTAATTGACTAGTATATATTTGCTTATCCACGTAATTTTTCATTTTTTAACTATAACTTTTACATATTGTGCTGAGTGGTTATAAAATGTATGGTGAAGAGAAAGAAGAATTAATTATATATACAGGATCTTGGTTTATGATCTTCACTCGGGATCTTGAAGCATGAGACGGTCCTTCATTTTTTTATTACCTTAAATAAAAGCAAGAAAAAAAAGAGATTGGATAGGATTTTTTGAATTTTTTTCGGTGTCCGATATTATATTGTGGTTCGATTAATTAAATTCACGCCATTTGAGGGGAAGTATCTCTACCAAAAAAATTTATATTCAAGATTAAAATCTAAAACTTTAGATTAAAAAAAACTAACGAAAAATTTCATCATCTATTGCATCACATCCTATGTTGGCGTACAAGACAAGATAAAGAAGGAAAGGAAATAGTAGAAAAAGGAAAACCAAAGGAGAAAGAATAGGGAAGGATTCTCTTCTTTTTATTGTAAAAACATTAGGTCCTACAACCCACGTGTGGTGATTGAAAAAATACCTTCAAACTTCAATGACAATATTGAATACCCCACACTCTTTAGATCTCCAAATATTTTACATTCTATATAAACTTTGAATTTATTTTAGTATATCATTTTAGAATTCATAGTACTATTATTATTATTCTATTTTTCAAATTAAAATTCTTACTCTTCCAATTAACAAAATGTCATTTAAGTCCCACGTTTCGAACAACTAATTTAAATAAATAAAAATTACTAGGAGTCATATCTTCTTTTAAGGGGTGTAGGAAGTGAAACCTTAAAACAGATACACTGTTAGCAGCAGGTGTCAATCAGAAATAATATTTTACCTCTCAAAATATGAATAAGGTCCGCGTATAAATTATTTTTTCTTAATCGGAGTTGTTGTCGGATAAATACAAAAGTAGCAAATATTAACGTAGGAAGCCAAATGCATGGCGGTTCGAGGTGTCTAATATACGGAGTAGCCCTTATTGAATGCATTGGTGGTGGCCGATGGGTAGGGACAATTCAACCTGACTCTGAAATGACCTAAAGGTTTTTCTTAAAAAAATGATTTATTTATTTTACACTACGTACACGATTTTTAATAAGGTTTTAATTTTTCAACAATAATTTTCATGACATATTGCTTGTATTTTGTATTTTTGTGTGTGTGTGAGAAAAAAATTGTGATCTCTTTGTCTTTACGTTGTGTCTCTAATCTTGGCAAGCTGGAGTTGAAAGGAATCAGGAATGAATAGGAAGAATGAACCACGAAAAGATATGGTGTAGTGGAGTGTGAATGAGACAGTTTTTCACTTAATTAGAAGTCTTGAATTTGAGTTCTGACTTCTGAGTATGTAAAAATCCTTGATAGAGAGTATTTCCCCTGAATGAGCCCTGCGTGGTACTAATCTGAATTAGTAGGACTCCAATGAGAGCACTGGATAAATTAAAAAAAAGAATGAGATGGACGAGTGTGGTAGAAGAAGATGAAAATAGCAAGAATATATATTCATACTTTTAAATATTATGGAATTATAGTCCTTAGGAAATTACTTTTTCGGACAATGTTAGACTCATACTAATATTTATTCACATATTTCTCAATTTTACTAACAAAATATTATATTGTCATCTAATATTTGTAGTAACTTACAAATTTTAGATCATAATGTATTATTTTTTTCATAAATTTTTAGTTTAATTAAAAGAAAATTTAGATCATAATCTGAGTACGAGAAAAATAAAAGAGAGCCATTTATTAAAAGCATATGATCCCAAAATGATGATTTCTTTTGTTTCAAGACAAATAATATAAAACCGAGCCAATATCAAACACCGATTGTCCTAAATTTGTAATAATTAAATTTATCAACAGTGAATTTAAGAAAGTTAATGTCTGTAAATATTTTTTTTTTTAAATGCTGAAAGATAGAAGTTAATACGTCAGGGTGCTTAAGTAATAATTCGCTCACGACGTCTTGTGAAACATATTGAAAAATATAAATACGGTGGTAGGTTAGATGAATTGACCAATTAGCACCGCTAAAAGATGGGAAGGAAATCATTTCCCCCTCTAACTTTGCATTTAACCTCAACTTTAAACAATAAGTAATTTTTTTATCCTAATTAACTCTTTAAAATATTTATTATACTCTTTCATTATCACTTTTCTTTAACTTATTTAGAAATTATCATATTTTCATTTTTTTTATTTTATCATAATAGGTCTTTCATAACGCATAAACAATTTTTTTTGAATGAAAAAGTGACAAATACTAATTAAGTAATAAGTATATAAGCTAATGTGTTTTATAATGAAGTAAATTAGCATGATGAGATAATTAATTTTATTAATAATAACTAAAACTTTAATATTAATTTATACAAGTAAAAATAGCAGAGAATAATAACCATACAAATATATTTTAATGTAGAAGATATAGATAACTAATTTAATTAATGATAATTTTTAAAGATTGTATTTATCTAAATTTTAAATTATTTTATAGTATAACTTATATAATACTCCATCAATGTCAATCAAAATCATTTTACTTATATCAAAGAGAATACTTAATGGTATTCATATTATTTGACTCTCATTCTAAAAATAATTGTCCAGTTTATGAAATTAAAGAAGTTTAATATCTCTTTATTTGTACCCTTAGTATTAAATAACTACATAAAATAGTAGTAGTCAAATTTAAAGTTTTAAAATATAATCAATAATGGTAGTTTAGTAAAGTATACCTCTAATTAATTTTTTAAAGGATGTCATTTGAAGAAGGGTCAAGTAATATGAAGCACATGGAGTAAAAGAGAGGAAAAAAAGCAAAACTATACTCATGCATACATGTACACACGCTTAACGCATATTGCATTGAAAAAATGGTCATAAAAATGAGGAATACTAAATTTTGTGATAAATTCTTAAAAATATTATTCTACTTGTAATGTTAAAGAACTTAAAAGAAAAAAGTTATGGATACCTATGTTAAAAACTAAATTATATATAATATATACTGATATTAAATAAATGTGATATAATAAAGATAGCATGAATAATACATGAAATAAAGAGGGGGAGTTTGAACTATTCTTCAAAAATTAAGGCGATAATTTGATTTTTAAAGTAAAGTTGGAGGGTGAAAATAAAATATGATGTACCAAACAAGATTGTTTCTTTTTAAATCAAAACAATTTTAACTTTTGAATATGAATTTTTTCTAATAAAGAGAGTATTTTTCTTAAACAAATTTTATATGATATAAATTTAAATTAATAGAACTCAAAAAACCCAAAATGGATAGACCAATTAGCAAAGAATGTGTGAAGAAGCAGGCAGGATATATAGGTGTATATTATTATTAAAACAAACTAGTGGAAACACAAAGTCAGGAGACAGCATCTCATGACTGGATTTTTTTGCCACCAATTAACAAGCCCTTTTCCATCAAACATTATTTAAGTAATTAATGAATCTACTTCCACGGAATACATTTATTTTGGACAAGTTTTTTTTTTAATCTTAGGTGAGAAGCTTACCAAGTGTCTCAATCTAGAGACTTTTTGGTGACGAAAGTAAACTAAGAAAAGGGTAATTAACAACCTTCTTTATTTTTTCCAGGGGTCTTTCAAATTTAATAATCCACTAATTCATTCAAATTCAACAGCCCAAGTGTAACTTTCAAAAATATATACTTCCTTGGGTGGAAAGACGCACCACCAATAACATATTCAGTGAAATTTTACTAGTGAAATATGAAAAGGATAAAATATTCGAAAACCTTATAATTATCTTATAGAGATAGAAAAGTTATTTTCGTAAGACACACCGTATTTAAAATAGCTAGCTAGCTTAGACTTTCAAATAATTTTTTGTTTAACCATAGTATTTAATTAAGTCCTATGATCCAACTAATTTAGACACGTGTTTCTTAATTTTTTTTTAAGAAGTTTGATAACATCTTCGTATAAAAAATTTATCAATTCTCAAGGTTTAAATTTGAAATGTTTAACTAAGGTTGGTGGATCCATCCCGATATGACGTCCCTCACTAATTTTGAAATTCCAAATAAGAAAAAAGCGTAAATCCAAGGTATTGATTATGAAATTGGCATATCAAAGAATTCTATTTTTTAGAAAATAAGATAGGTTCTTGAAGAATTTCCCCTTTTAGGATGACAGTGAATCTGTGCTACCCATAAATATGCTGGCCAGTACAACAAAGCATCATATATAATAATGGTGAACCAGAAAACACTACCTGATCTGATGGTTGGACCCATCTCTCATGAGAAAAATGGCTTCAAATTATTACTTGAAAAGATAATAGAAAGAAAGTTCCTTAATTTGGCTACTACTTGGTAGTATTATTTTTCTAACCCTATAGTATACAAAAGATGCATACACTTAATTTCAAGCACGCAAACGGCCAGTGAATGAACTTTCGTTATTATTCCATCAGAATCTCTCTACAACCATAACTAGCTTGGATGAGAATTTTCGAATTCTTATATGACTTAGACAATTCTTCTTTTTTTGAGCTGACTTTTAGGGTGTAAAGTAGATTCAAAACTTAATTTGACATAATATCAGACCCCATACGATGTGGGCACTCAGGGTCCCGGACAATTATCGGATCAGACAACGAAACTTCAAATAAAGAATGTTGACCAAATTTAAAGCTGGGTTGGGGATGAATGGAACCCTAACTCATAATGCGGCTTGGGTAATCCTTGTCTCTTCAAACTAACTTTTGAAGTATTAGTTAGGTTCAATGTCTAATTTGACATTAGTTGAGGTAGATTATATAAATTCACTATTTCACTTCTCTCTATTTAATTTGAACAATGAAATCAAATTTAGGGAATCTACAACGCTAGAGATACTCTATAAATTTTGTTGTCATACAAATTTGAAGAAAAAGCAAAAAGACTCCACAAAACCAACATATAATAATTATCTTTAAATCCGATTAGTTAGTTTACATCATTCTATATAGATACTTTATAATGGGCTAGAAACATGAATTTTTAGATATATTTCATGTTTTATTTACTACACTTAAACTGTGACTGAGCCGTGTAAAATGCTAGTACTTTGTACTTACATATTATGTGAATTTATAGAATTACTCTTGAAGCTGAAACGAATACTTTGGTACACTGAAATGTGATTAGAAGTCAAAAATTTCAATAGAGGTGGAGTTTGGAGTTCAAGGATTGAGTGTACATACAAAAATGAAAAAAATATAAACGGATAGAATTTCTTATTTAACGCTCTGCACCTAGCTGAGATTTCCAAGCCTTTGAAGTTTTTGCCTTGGGCATTGCGTCACGCTAGACTTATTTTTGGCAGAATTTTTGTATTTAGTCAAATTAAGAATATTTTAATCCGGAATTATTGTACATGATATAAAATTATTTAAAACATGATTTTGAGAGGGCATCTAAGGGGTGAAGACACAAGGATTCACTACTTTTCAATTATGAAGAATTGATTCAACATATATGGAAATTTGAATCGATAGTTGATTGTAATGATTTCTAGTTTTCATTCTTCTTCAATAATGAGTTTTACAATTATCATGATTTTCTTTTTTGTAGGATTTTGATAGATATGTTGATTTGAGATTTTATTGGGGTTCCAATTTGTTAAAAAGGAATAAAATTAAATGTAATATTTTTTGAGACGACTTGGTTGCATGTGATATGATTATACATTGTCCTTTAATTTTGTAATTAACTAGTAGTTGAATCTAATCCCAGATTATTATTAATTGATTAATGATTTTAATTAAATGGTCACATCGAACCTGTGCAACACAGTTTTAGAGAAGTCAATAATGTGGCTGATGATATTATATCGAAATTGTTGTGAAATGGTAGAGACTAGAGTGTCTCCACCAAAGAGAGCTAAAGAGAACACACAATTTTAACGAGGTTCGACAAATAATGCCTACGTCCTCGGATACTTTACTACAAGGAAAATATTACAAGAGTAATATAAGTAGCTTGTTTTCTTGTTATATATTAACTAGCAAGGAGGGTCTCTCTATTTATAGTGTATGTGAGCACTCTATTCTTCATCTTTTAACAATGTGGGATATTGAAACACTTCACAAGTCTTTGACACTCCTTTACTTTTCTTCTTTCTTCAAATCTTCTTTTCCATGTGGGATGTTGTGAAGTCTACATTTCCATAACACTCCTCCTTGGACTGAACATCACTGAAGCATAATGCATTATAGATTGCTCCCCCTGAATGAAATCAAATTGTCATTTCAGGGACATCTAAAATATTTCCTCTTCGGGAAATTAATCTTGCATCTTGNTCGGCTTCGCTTAGACGGTGTTGAGGTGAGATTGGGCCTTTAGTTTGGTGGTTTTATGCCACACTCATTATAGGATAACTGAGTTCAGGGACACCGGCTCACTTATCCTACGTCTGTGCTATGTGATTGGAGATTTGTTCGGAGATTTGAAACTTCTTATGTGATGCTATGGTATGGCGCAAGTATGGAGGTCACTATCTTTCCTGTCCGATCTACATTCATCTGACCCACATGAAATAAAATCCAAAAGAAGATTATTTGTTTGATATTGCACATGAATCGAATTCCTATCTTTGACCCCTTTGAAATGAGCTGAAATCATAATTTAATACATGCACGAAAATGAAATCCTATGACTATGTTTAGTATGCTATTCTGATAACCACATGTGAACCCTATGCTTATGTTCAGTTTGATACTCTGATGACCATATGTACATCCTAGGTGGTCGAAATGGGGACCTAGGATGGTGAAATTGTAGCGTTTTGATATTGTGGGTTCTCTCGAGCGTTGGAGTGTTTTGTTGTGATTCTTGGAGTGTTTTGAAGTAATTTTTTTACATATTCGGTATGTCCTTCGTACTGATCCCCTTCCTTCGGGGGCTGCGTTTCATACCCGCAGGTTCAGTCATACAGGTTAGTAGGATTCCAGCTTAGGCCTCAGTTGCAGTTGAAGAGCTCTTTTACTTCAGAGCTACTTTTGGTACACATGGTT
>DF359630.1:74295-91208 GCA_000787875.1 Solanum virginianum
CAATGTGACAACTTCTGGTGTCAATAAACTTTAAATTTTTGATAACTTCAAGTATCAATTTAAATTTACAAAGAAGAATAAAGTACTAGAAAATAAACTAAGAAAATAAGTAAATAAAATTTAAAAAAAAAGAAGAGGATCTTACCTGAACAGATCAAATTGACTAGAGCTTTCATGCTGATAACGTGTTGTGAAATGGTAGAGACAAGAGTGTCTCCACCAAAGAGAGCTAAAGAGAACACACAATTTTAGTGAGGTTCGGCAAATAATGTCTACGTCCTCGGATACTTCACTACAAGAAAAATATTATAAGAGTAATATAAACTTTAAACTATGCAAAACTCTCTTAAGTAAGTAGCTTGTTTTCTTGTTATATATTAACTAGCAAGGAGGATCTCTCTATTTATAGTGTATGTGAGCACTCTATTCTTCATCTTTTAATAATGTGGGATATTGAAATATTTCACAAGGCTTTGACACTTCTTTACTTTTCTTCTTTCTTCAAATCTTCTTTTTCATGTGGGATGTTGTGAAGTCCACATTTCCATAACAGAAAAGAGATTATTTTAATAATGCTACTATTTCCTCAATTCCATATTAAGTAAATTTTTTACTTTTTTTAATTATTTAAAATAATTAAATCATTTAAAGCTCAAGATAAATATTTTAATTTTTTTTTTCATATTTTGCCATTCTTTTGATGAATTTTATATTTTTCAAAGAGATAAATTACACTACTTAAAAATAAACAAAAGAGAAATAATAAAAAATATAATTTAAATTATGTCTCTAAATGCTTTTCTTAATATGTAGATGTGTATTGCTTTATAAATTCAAATATATATGGAATAGAGGGAGTATTGTCCTATTATTTTTTATTTCTTTAGACTACGAGAGTCAAATTAATCAATATTCGATATGAATTCGATCAAAGACTTCTAAGAAAAAAAATAAAAAGTATTATAAATTATATTATTTAATAATTTAAAATATTTTTAAAAATAATGATAATTTTTTTAACCAATCAAATAATAACTGAGACAAACACAATAAAACAATGAAAGAAATATAGAATATGTTTTCTTCTAATACCCAAATGGAAAAAGTTTGTGCATACTAATGTATATTACGTACAGTATTTGGCCCTTCCACTCTTCATAACCCTACGTTTTGTTACTCTTTAATCATGACGCCTAAGAACACTAGTTTTTTATTTTTATTTTGTCTCAAATTATGTTATTCTATTTTGTTTATATATTTTTTAAAAATAATTACTTATATCTTAAAATACAATTACTTTTATTTAATATTCACTTTATCTATATATTATCTCATAATTAAGGTGCATGTAATTTTTAAAAATAATTACTATAAATTAAAATTGTGGCTTGTAAGTACTCCTTCATCCTTGTAAGTTCTTTATAACAAAAGTTGTGATGGGATGATAAGTACTTCTTCCTCCTTAATTAGAGATCTTGGGTTCGAGTCTCCTTGGGTATAAAATCATCTTTGTTAGGAAGCTCGTTACCCTTAATATAAAATTTTCTGCTGCGAATTTAAATTTAATTAAACTTCAATATAAGTATCGAACATTAAGTGAAAATATATATATATATAAGCCACAAGGTTACTATGACAAAACGCGTTAAATTGTAACTGATCAACAATCAAATAATCATTGGGACCCTCCATTTCTGTCACAAATGGAGTAATTGCTTCATTTTATTTGACTAACAACGTACTTATTATAATCTTATATAGAGTACGATCTCACAATAGAGTGCACAAAAATTTTATTTATTCTTTGAAATTAAAGATATTGTCTTCAAAAAAGTTTTTGCTAAAAGAAAATAATTTAAAGCAATATAAAAAAAATAAGTATAAAAATATAGATAGTAACAAAATAATAAATTATAATAGAAATAACTATAGCAAAGTAAAATAATAATTAAAGTATGAAAAATTATAATGATAAATCAAAAGGACAAACAACTAACCGAGCAATAATAATGTACCACGCACGACCAATATAAGAAATAGATGTTTATTCTATTTGTCTATTTTAACAAATTAAGAAATTTTGTTATTTTTTCTCATATTACTATTATTATTATTATTATTAGTTAACCATATTATTTTTAATATTGAATAACTTTATAAAAGAATAATAGTCAAATTTAAAATTTTAAAACATCAATGTTGATTTGATAAAATACATCTTTATTTTTAAAAAAATTTTAAAATGTGTTTAGATTACATGAATTAAGTAATATAAAATAAAAGGAGTAATGGAAAAAGTAATAAGGGGGAGCTTTAATAATTTATCCGTACGTACTTTTGGTTCGAAAAGAAGTTACGCTTGAATTGTTTAGGTTGAAATCAATTATTCTATATCATTTTTTATTATATATTTGGTTTGTTATTTTAAAAATAACATGTATATAATATAATTTTTAATAAGAAGTTGTTTCTATATAAAAATATATTCGCCTTATTTAATAAAAAAGGGTTTGTGGAATCTTATTTAGGATCATTTTCGTTATTTTTATTATTAAAAAAAATTCTTGTACTATTATCTCATTCCCTGACAAAAATAATTTATCCAATATTAACTATTAATCATGATCATATATTTTATCCCAAAATTAATAATCAAACAAAGATAAAATAATATTCAATTTTATCCCAAGATTATATATATTATCCAACATATGAAACTAAACACCATATCAAGCACAAATAAGTAAGCACTATTAACTTTTGTTTTGAAAGTCTTTTTTCTTCGGATGGAGTTAAACAGAAGTGGGATTTAATTTAAGAATGTGGTCTAATAGTCAATAATAATTGAATTGATTATTATGTGATTTCGAATTGACTTTAAATTTTAGTGAAGACAAAAATATTAGATAATTTTTATTGTTTGTCTAAATTTTGTGAATAAATTCAGCTGATATATGTGCTAATAGAAAATAATAGACAATAAAATTAATCAAAATATATATAAACTGATCCATATCATGGTTACTAATTAAAAGAAAGAAAGAAAGACCAAGTGGGAATAAAATCAAAATATTTCATCATTTTACATGGAACAATATGTATATATGGAAACTATTGCGTACCTAATGTTGTAGCATTATTTCATGATACTTTTGGCATAGGACATATGCATGCATGTCATGCCTGCAATTATAATCATGCATGTTTGGCATTTCATGAATAAGTATTACTACTCAAAAAAAGGATTTTTCCTCCTTGGGATTAAATTCCCCAAAACAAGTCAAACAAGTCTTTCATGCTCTATTATACGTCCTTTTAGCCTATTTAGGTACTTTTTTGGGGGGAAATTGTAATTAGCAAAGATTGATACAACGAAATTACTAGCTGGATGCTGAAAAAAGGAGAAGGGATGCAGGGAGCCACCTTATTGCTAGGGGCTCGGATGAATTCTTTTTCATAAAAAAATTATACTATTTATATAGTGTTAGAATTATTGTTTATGTATAAATAATAGGATATTGAACCATCTCGACTTATTCGAGTGTTTGTTTTTTCAGATTTTGAACTCGTTAACTGAAATCCTGACTCCACTACTAGAGAGAGGATTGAGTGTGGGGTTAGGGTTGGGAAATTAGAATTTTTTTTTCTTTTCCCCCCCTTAAAACTAGTTCCTTTTTTTGTCCTCATAAATTTTTAGCCCTAGTTTTGGACCTAAAATGTCACATGTAATCAACTACTTTGTTGTTTTGTTACGTTGTCATTGACGAGTGTATTACATTCTTTTTTGTTGTTGTTGTTGATTGTCGCAAAAGTATCTAATGGATACAATTTCTTTTTAAAGAAAATTAGGTATTCAATTGAAATACATTTTAAATAAAATATTCAAATGAAATTCATGTTATCTTTAGATGTCTCACTATAAACAACAATTTTTTACCATAAAATTTTATTAATATGAGTATTAATAATCAATATTCTTTATAAATGTCGCTAAAGGTTTTAGCGACTTTACATGTAATGGCATTAATTCAATTATCGCTAAATATTTTTGCGACAATAAAAAAAAGTTTATGGCCACTAAATGTCTTTTTATTGTGGCGCCTGCACATATATTCACCAAAAAATTTACTAGTATTCCAAAATTTTCTTTCATTCGAGAGAGTGCTTCATGAAGGGGGGGAGCTATCATTTGGTTAAGGAGTTCATCCAAATCTCCTTTAATTTGGCGAAAAATTATACTATTTATATATGGTTAAAATAATTTTTTATGTATATATTGTAAAGTTAAACCCCTTTCGACTAGTTCGTATGTCAATTCCTTCAAATTTGTAATCCCCTAATAAAAATGTTGGCTGAACCATTAACGTCACAAAGTTGACTAATCTTCTAACCTAATTAGTTTATTAAGAGTCGTATTAATTTAAGGAGCTTGAAATCCAAATTCACAGCTATTTTTGTCTCTATTTACACTTACACATGAAAAGAAGTGGAAAATTTTGAAAGAAAAAAGGGATTATGTATGACGACTCGTGATAACCTCACTTTCAACATACAGATAATACCCAAAGACCAAAACACTTCCAAAGCCCTGTAAGTTCTATTATAAGTAGTTGAATTTCAAAATCTAAATTTAATTTAGGCCATAAGTAACTTCTGATTTTCAATTACTAGACCAGAACATCATATGCTTCAGTTGTTTCTATATAAAAAATTTAATTTAGGCCATAAGTAACTTCTGATTTTCAATTACTAGACCAGAACATCATATGCTTCAATATAGTCATAAATTATCAAAAATAATTTCCTTGACCTATAAGAAAAAATATCAGACAATCTACGTGGAACAAAACTGTTAACGACATATAACTAAAATCTTATGTTGTTAGATGAGATAGTTACATAAATTATACAAATCTCAATTGAAAAAAAAAAAAACTAGCACAATATTTATTCATCAAAAACATAAGAAAAATCCTATGGAAATTAATAGGTGTTTTTTTTTTGTTCTTCAAGTGCAAGGCTAATTGCACCGACTAACAAGTCACGGGTACCATAACTTGTGGTGTATGGTACTAATTAAAAACTATAACAATTTGAAAGGATGATGTTAATTACCTTTAATAAATGATTAAGATTTCAAACAGTACATGTTTAGTGCTGATAAAATTGTGATTAAAAAAGGAAGAATGAAAATGAAAGAAAGTGAGAGATAAATAAAAAATAATTTTTTAAAAATAAAATATAAAAGAAAGAACAAAAGCACCTCTAGTAAGGGCCCCATGCATTGTCTCCTTAGTGGACTGAAAGATGTGATTTTCATCTTTTTTCTACTAACTGCACCCTTCCATTTTCTTTCTCCTACTTCTTTTTTGTTTTGCCTCTCCTAAATTTTCTTACCCAAAAGAAAAAAATTGAAAAAAAAAAATGAATCCTTCAGCTATAGTCATGACAAAGGAACTGCCTGCTGGATCGTCACGATCATATGAATATACCTTGCTGGATCGTCACGATCCGGCGGTGAACAGTTACAAAATAATCCAGCACCGTTGAGTCGGTACGAGTCACAAAAAAGACGAGATTGGAACACCTTCGGACAGTACTTGAAAAATCAGAGACCACCCGTTCCTTTATCACAGTGTAATTGCAATCATGTTCTAGAGTTCCTTCGGTACCTCGATCTCCTTCGGTACCTCGATCAGTTTGGAAAGACTAAGGTTCACTTACACGGATGCGTGTTTTTCGGACAACCTGATCCCCCAGCACCTTGTACTTGCCCTCTAAGGCAAGCTTGGGGTAGCCTTGATGCTTTGATAGGAAGACTTAGAGCTGCTTACGAAGAAAACGGAGGTTCCCCGGAGAATAATCCGTTTGGGAATGGCGCGATTCGCTTGTATTTGAGAGAGGTTAAGGAGTGTCAAGCTAAGGCAAGAGGGATTCCTTACAAGAAGAAGAAGAAAAGGAAGCTTAATAATAATAATTCAATCAAGTCCATTGGTGGTGGTGCTCCTGCTGCTGATCAACATAATAATTTGATGCAAGCCAGTTAAATCATATGGGTAAGTAAATTTCTTTGTTCTAGATCGGATCTTTGGTTAAATCATAACGACTTATTTTAATTTTAACTCTATATCCTTACAGTATTAGTATAAAACTATAATTATACGTTACAAAAAGTTGAATGGTTTGATTATTTCTTTGAAATTTCTAGTTGTAATATCAACATCTTTTCTTGATCAATAGCAAGACTTTATAGGAATTACTAGTCATATTTATGATTGCCAAAGTGTAACAAATCTTTGATTAGGACCTTGATGTCAAAGGTCATTTTCCTAAATGAAAATCCCTAAAACCATGATCTTTATGGTCGTCATAGTGAACCAATTGAATTTGAAGAACAGTAAATATAAGAAAATCTCATTTCTTTTGTTAAAATTTGGTGTGTATATATGGTGTATGAATAGTGCATATTCTAGTAATCTTATAACAAATCTCTCTCATATTCCTTTCTTTCTTTCTCTCTCTCTCATATCTTGCAAAAACAGTTTACTAATTTCTTAATTCTTGTAAAATATGTGATCTTTTCAATAGTTCTTGGCCCATAAGAGATTTGGCAAGATTTTGTGTCTTAATTAGTAAACATGTGATGGTTACTAGCTATATATGGTTGGAGTAATGAAGTGGAAACAAAATCTTAAATTGTCTTGGACCATAATATTAAATTTAATTAATAGAATCTTCTGTACATCACCAACAAGCATATATGTATAATCATTACTACAAAAAGTTCCAAACGAATATACAGATAATATAATAAGCAGACACATTATGCTTGTCTTTTGTACGTAGGTTCTAGCAGTCGAGCCTTTTCTTGTATTATTTTTCTGTAAATAGTCATATTTGTTGCTCTTGGTGAAGAATATATTTTGAAGCTAGTCATTTTATAGCTTGTTATCTTCTACTTAATTCTCTCTTAGGTATGTCTCTCTTCTTCTTTGGGGACTTTTATGATCTACGCCCCTCCCTTCTCACATCCGGGGCTTAGGGATATGCTATGCTCTGATATTATGTAAAGATAAAATAGGTATCCAACATGATTCAACATCAAAATTAACTCACGAGAGGAGAATTGCTAAAGACATATCAAAGAGATTACTCATCCCTCAAACCATCGACATGGGATTCTTGATGGAATATAATTTCTCCACCATTATCATTTTAGCTTTAGAAAATAATGCATTGAGACTTGTATAATCTCTTTTTTGGAGTTCCACCTCGTTTTTGGGATGAGAACATAGGCTATAAGATCTTGGACAATGCTTTTTTCCCAAATTACTTTTGAGTTTGAATTAGGCCTAAGGTACATAACACTTTTCCTTCAACTTTATCATTTTATAATTATCTTTAGAAATTAAAGCATTGGAACTTATTTCTACGTACATGCCCGGTTTTTGTCTAGCTCATTAAATATACAAATACAAAATACTCTCTTCTTTCCGATTTATATGAATATACCTGATTAAGCACATGGTTTTTTTAAAAAAGATAGATAAATTGATATTTGTGATCTTGAATATATACACTTGTAGTATGGTTATAAGAGCTTCTCATCAAGAGTAAATGAAAAAATTTATTTAAATTATTTTAAATTTAAAAATAAATAGATTCATATAAATTGAAACGAAGAAGACAGTAATTAGGCTTCTATTATTCGGTAAAATGACTTAGCTTGCAGTATATGAAAGAGAGTCTATATTTGAATTGAGTGGATAATGTACCATGGAGCTTATATATTATATTTGAATTGTAATTTCATATTGGGAGGGAATTACTTGTTAATAAAAATAGCAATCATGAATATAATGGTTCAAACCGTAGAAATTAAACAATGGCAATTAAATTTGCATTGAGCATGCATGTCTAGTCTAATTAAATTTTCTACGAGCTTTTGAAAAATTTAAATACTATTATAAGAGAATCTGATTTTCATTTTAAAGGATAAAATCAAAATGAACCTCATACAGACCACAAAAATAACATACTTAATACTTTATATGTTCTTAGATGATGCAAAAGGAGCTATCTTTAAAAATCACTATGTTTTTCTTCAAAGATTCATTCTCAAATTTTACCATGCAACTACTAATATAATTTTGATAAATTTATTTGAATGCAAAGACGTAAATTTTTTAAACTATAATATATAATGTTCTAACCTTTTATGTTGAATTGAATATGTTCTCCTTTTTCGTTTGTATAATATAATGTTGGAGATTTCATGCGGGTGTCTTGCTACTTGAGCTCTCAGGGCTCGTTTAATGGGAGGAATAAGGGATAACTAATTTTAGAATAAATTTTAATTAAAATAAATTTATCTCATATTTGGTTGGAATAAAATCGTGAAATAATTTATTTCGAGATTATAGTGTTATTTTTATTTCACATTGAGGATGAGATGATAACAATCCTAGAATAACTCATTTTGAAATAATTAATCATGAGATAACTTGTTCCTGACCAAATGAGCCCTTATATAGTTATATGAGTAAGACAGGTGCATCAAGCAAAGCTATAGAAAGAGGATTTGAACCCTATTAAAGCAATTAGTAATGATCTAATGTTCTTTATAAAAATTACTTTGAAAATACTTGATTTTGAACTTTTGACGCCTCTTGCTCCATGAATAAAATTTTAAATTTAACAAATTTTAACTTTTGACCATGAAGATTTGTGGTCAAAAATTCGAGACATTTGCATATAGTCCTGAATCCATATATGGCCAAAGTAACTAAGTTTGGACTAAATCTCCAAAGTCACTAACTTTGGTATCTTCTTTACTTGTTTCTCTAAATCTTTATCTTAGATACTAGCTAGTTGTTGGACTAAATAAATAAAGATACTCTTAACATGACGAGAGATTGTCTGACAAACTCATCTGATTTTCTTCAAAAGGCCTCCATCATTAAAAATATCCGATCATTTATGAGTACTTTTATTTCCTTTCTACTTTTCATGTAGAAGTTTGTTAGCACACACATCTTTATCTTTGTTCTACATGTTACCTTTGTCATCTTCTAGAGTGGAAACTGGTGGATTTTTTTTTTCATGGCCTTCACCAATTGGTTCTAAATGAATATAACCTTTTTCTTTCAAAAGCTTTTTAAAAAAAGAGTATAGAAGGTTCTTCTTCCACTAGTAGATGTTAGATTTGTCAAAAGATGAGCTATATATAAGATTAGCTTCTCTAAAACAGTGGGAAAGGCTCTTCTGTTGAGAATATTAATATAATAAGTGATTTCTTCAGCTTCATATTGGGGGTATTTTTGTTGATGAGCATGTCTGCCACCACCACCGAGTCTATCTCCAGAGTAAAGTTGCTAAGACCATTATCTTTACAAAAAATAGAGCCAAACTTATCGAGGACATGATCCTAGATAAGATAATATGGTGAATAAGATGAATAAGATCAAGGAGCCGATCAAGATTGACATGATTCGACCATGTGAACAAACGATGCACAAATGCTCTAGTGTGTGGGAGGTTGGCTATGATGAGTATGTGAAGATATAGTAGTAGTCAAAGAAGTATTGGGGAGGGCGGTTAATTAGATAAGACATGGCACATCGGGGCCCTAGATAGGATAGTATGGAAGTTAAGGATTAGGGTAGAAGGTTAATATACAGTCGTGCATTGTCTAGATTTCTTTATTAATATTATTATCCTTACTCAGTGACTCCATGCTGTCTTATTCTTCGATTTTATTACTTCTAGTTGTTTCATTTGCCTGGATTATTGTTTCGTTTTGTTGTTTTGCTACTACTCTCATCCACATTATTGTCATCATAGCTTGCTTCACTATTATGCTTTCATTCGATACTTAATTTTTATATGCTTTACCTGATTCGAGAGTCTATCGAAAACAACTTCTCTATCCGCAAGGTAGAAAAAAAATTGTGTACACACCAATATATATAACTTTTCAGACCCCATATGCACTGGGGGTTGTTGTTAATGGAGTTATGAACATTGATCTACCACTACTCTTTCATGGATACTTATACCTACAATCATTCAATATTGAATTGTTTAATGTTTTTCCTTAATTTCTTCTGTTTGTTTTTCTGGATAATTCTTACTTTATTCATTGCAGATATAAGGTGGTCACATGAATTGGATGTATCTTAAGTAGATATATAGAAGATGATGATGCCTGCCACAAGACAAATATCTACCTCAATACTAGCTATCTAGCTAGCTAAGTTTTCCTATTAAGTTATATATATACTGAAGTCTTAGTCTTAAATAATTTTGTTAGTTGATCAGTTTCTTTTGGAAATTTATCAAGGGATTTCTCCACTGCTGTAAGTTAAATTACTTCCCAGATATTTTACTCTATATACTTGCCATCAATTACAGCAGGACTCATATATAATAGTTGTAGTACTGCAGTTTTGTTTTTTTTTTTTTCTCAGCACTTGTTTATTTACAGTAAGGTGATATTTATTTAAAATTTAGTCCATGCTACACATCTATTGTCTATTAAACTTTTTTTTTCTTTTTTGCTTAGAGTTATTCTTTCTTTCTTTTCTTATATGTATAATCCTTTTGTGTATTTGTAGTATGTTTGGAGCCAGGAGACGAGACACGAGTTTCATAGAGCTCAATAACTTTGGCTCAAACTCTATATTTATATGTAAAAATTAGTTTAGTGTGTATAAATAATTGATCCAGAATCTAATAAGTAAAAGAAAATTGTGATTGTAACCCCATAAACCAAAAATTCTGGCTCTGCCTCTATTTTCTGTGGAGTGATTTATTACAAATGCCCAATAAATTAATTTTTTGGTGGACTTCTCTTTATTCTCTTTTCTGGATTAACAAATTCTGTTACACTAATGCATTTTTATTCAGTATCTTTTGACAATGTTACATTGGTACTAAATTTTACAAATATAAATTAAAGATGTTGCTTAATAAATAAATACATTAGTAATAACTTCATCTACTTTGAGATCTTGATGTAGCCAACATGGGAGGAATTGTCCACTTTTACCAAAGCTCCAAGCTCAGGTACAACCAAGCACTTTGATGACTCCTCTCTGTAGAAAAAACCCACACATCTACAATCTTTGTTGCACCTATCTTTGCATTCACTTATTTTCATAGGCCCAATTCCTTCATTATAATCACTAGTGAAATGTTCAACTCCTTCCACCTTATAATAGTCCACATTTGATCCTCCTCTGCATGCTGGCAACTTTGGTGGTGCACATCCCTTGTTCCAGCCAATCAAACCCCGAGCACTCGGACACGCCACACACTGGCTGTCCTCGCAAACGCCTAATGAACCACACCTCCTCGGGAGCCTGCATTCGCTTTTTCCATCGTTGTCCCTATCGAAAAGTTGATATGTGGTTTCCCATGCCCACCAATCAACATTTGGTTCATAAGTGTACATTCTTAAATTACCATCCATATCAATTCTAAACATAGTGTATGTGCTATTGTATTTGGGCCTAGTAAATATGGAAGTTCCAAAGCTAGGAGAATTAGTCATGTTAAAACTAAATCCTAGCTCAAAAGCATAATTTGCACCATACTCTGGCTGACAATAGAAAACAAAGTGGGCTAAAGTGCCTTTCCCATTGCCATAATCATCTGATTTGAAGTATGGCAATGGCCTTTGTGAATTCACACTTGCATAATACATGGCCCAATGTCTCCCTTCCAAGACAAAACTATAAGGCCCATCAACAGGTTCTTTGCTGGACTTTCTACTAACAAGCTTAGATGGGCCTTTAGCCCTTAAACTTTGGCCCACCAAAAGTGTATCAGTTGGGTGATCAAAACTTTGCCAAACAAATCTATCATTTTTGTCATGTAAAACCAAGTTGCCATTAGGCAAGAGTTTTAGCCCAGTTACACCTTTGTTGGCAGTATTGGTATGCCAAGCTACCGTGCCATCGACATCAGCTAGTACCAAATTCCCATCAGTACCAAACGTTAGAGTGGCGTTTTCTCGGACAGGCTTGCCACGATTAGCCTCCCACACCCATCGCATAATGGACTCAGATCTACGATGACCCATTCGTAGCCCCAGGATGAAGTTGTTCGGGGTAGAATTAAAGAAACAAAGAGTAAAAGGGAAGTTTGCAGTATCCAAGACACGATAATCTGCATCGTATTCAACCATGTATTCGCCGAATGAACCTTCATTGATATACTTGAATGTTTTAGCAGGAGGAACATTGGCTAATGCTACTAGGAATAGTGAACAAAGTGTCATTACAAGCAAAGAATTATATGAAGACATTGTTTTGGTTTTGTGAATTTTGAGTCACGTTGCTAAGCTAAGATGATGACTTACTATATTTATACTAGTTAATAAAAAACAAAAGATCCATTTTTTTTAATGTTTATGGGCTCGATCAATATATCCCTGTATTTGACAAAGCAATTGTTGACTTTGACAAATTCAGCATTGATCAAATAAACAACACACTTTTGAATCCATGACTAATTTAATTTCTTTTCACAAATTAATGGTTTTAGACCATTTGGTCTAATTTAAAAGAATATCTTATAATTTGAAGAACATTTATGGCTAAAGTTGGATCTAGCTAGGAAAACTAAAGAAGCATCCACGCATGCATGGTTGACATATAAATTTATAAATAATAGTGATGGCTAGCTATGTGCTTACGTCTTTTCTGGGTAACTTTTATTGTACTAGTACTTAGTAGTTGGATGGCATTAATGTTCAATTTAATGGAGTTCATCGTACGTTTTCTTAGAAAATATGTCGAATCATGCTGTTCAAATTTTAATTGCTTTACAATAAACATTCAGACTTTCTCAATCCTTTAACAACGACATAGGTAGGCAGCAAAAGTTCATACAATGAAGCGAAATCTGACAGGTAAAAAGGAATGAAGGAATCTTGATTAAATTTGAATCGTATACTGCATAATCCATTTAGGGGTGGCACTCCTAATAGAGAGTTTCTCCATATTCAAGCTTGAACTCGAAACCTAAATATTGTATATGTCATTTGATTGGTCAAAGGGATGATGCTGCATGAGATCGAGTGGTCCCTTTAGAGAGCTGCATATCTTTTATGAGTGGCAAAATTTCAAGTTTTCAATATATCCCTTCTGCATTATTTTTAAATTTTTTAAAAGATAAGTTTGATATTAAAATGAAATTCTTTTTTCCAATTTTACGCTAAATAATATAATGTACAATAAATATGAATGATCTTTGTATAGTGATTTATCACAGAAGAAAAAAAAAATGGCTGCTCATCTTTGTCAAGGAAAATAAAATATGAGTTATCTGACTTTGAGAGACAACTTATACTTGCACTAATTGAAGTTACTAAGATTAGGAATAAATAATTTTCCATAGGTGGAGTTATCAGTTATGTACGTGGAATAACTTATTCCATCACTAAGGTATAAATAGTGGAATAAATTATTCTAAATTTGACAACTAATATCAAAATTTTATTCCTTCATTATCTTTTTATTCCGTGATTATTTATTTTTATTCCTCACATTGTACAATTGCTGATTTTTTCTTTTTTATTTTAAAAAGGAAACCAAAACAGAACAACTCTCATTTCGAAGTGTAAAGGGAGGAAAATCCGCACTAAATTCTTCTTTTAAAACAATCAAACTGCATATAATTTTATTTAAATGTGCAATTTCAATATTTTAGGTATAATATATTTTTCCCATAAATATGAAAACTCCACCACATATGACAACTATCAATTATAATATAGCTGCTAATCTTCTTGCATATATTTATACACACATGGAGAGATTGGAATAAGGACCACGTACACATGATCATGTATGACACATTTTTTGAAGAAATTATTTATATCTAACATGTACGTGTCTTCTTCATTTTTCTGTAAAAGGAAGCTATCATTTATGCTTTTCTCAATTATATGTCTACGTATAAAGAAGGTTCATGATAATCATATTTGAAGTAATATATTCATCTATCGCACTCTGAAAGAAAATAAATACTTGGTTTTTAATGGCTCGTGTTTAGAGTGGCCTTAATATTTCACACTATCGTTAACAAATTATACTGTGTGATATGTCGAGATCAAATTGATTGTTACATATATAAATCAGGAAAAAACGGTATGATCATAGTAATCACTAGAAACCTTTTGCTTTCGTAAGTTGATGGGATTAGTTGAGTCACGCACAACGTCAGGGGCAGAGCTACATTCATCCAAGAGTGATCACATGAATATCTTTCGTCGGAATTTTTTTCGAATATATAGGTTAAATATAGATATTTTGATATATATAAATTGTTGAATACCATTGATACATAAATTACTTATTCATGTCCTAAAAGTATGAATACCCTTGATAAAAATGCTGACTCTATCACTCACAACGTGATACCCAATAAAACGTAATTTAGCTATGGAGAAAGATAGGAAAATTAAATAAAGGTAAGTCACCAAAGATTTTTTTTTTAAATAAAAGGTACAATTTCAATAAAAGGTACAATTTCAAAAATCTCAAAAATAGTGTTGTTCTGTGAAAAAGAAAAAATATTTTTATGAAATCTTTCTTTTTACATATTTTTCTTCTTAATATAAATTCCATGAGTAGTGCTCTGAATTTGTAAGAAATTAAGAAACACAATCAGTATTGTTGGAAAGTTGTAAATGACAGCGACCAGTCATGGAGGAGCTAAAGACAAGACCACAAACTCTTACACAAATAAAGATAAGGAAATGCTAAGCTATTTATTATACTGTGAAAGAAAAACGACCAAATGTCCAAATAAAATAGCCTTGTTGGGTACGACGATTCACAAGAGATCGATAATTAATTCTAAAATTAGTGTATCTGCATATCGATTGGTTTAAATGTATCAATGTATCTGCTAATATCAATAATATTTTGATTCTTAAATTATTTCTGTGTTTAAAAAATTTATTTTATTTGGATACGACGATTCACAAGAGATCGATAATTAATTCTAAAATTAGTCTATCTGCATATCGATTGGTTTAAATGTATCAATGTATCTGCTAATATCAATAATATTTTGATTCTTAAATTATTTCTGTGTTTAAAAATATTTAAAAATCTTAATTTTTGTATCCGGAATTAAAAATTAATGTATCAGAATCAGCATATTTTTTAAGAGATCTCTATAAATTAAAAAATGGTAATTAACTCTTTACACTATAAGCTCTCCTTTTTTTCCACTCACAAAAATTCAAATTAAAATTATGCATGTTCAAATAAAATTTTAACTTTGACATACATTTTTTCAATTTTTTGTTAAATACTATTTTTGTTCAAATATCATATTTTTATGTTCAAATATAGATGAACTCTAAATCGTCTTATTACACCAATCAACAACACAATATAAATTTAATCTTAGATATTCTATCAAGTTTGAAATTAGTTTATTTGATTACCTCTCAAATGAATGAATTAATTAATCTAAAGAATTACAATTCCAAAATAATATAGACAGCAAATCAAACGGCTAAATATATAGTCATCAGAACTTCTTTAGGGACTAAACAAGATAAGAAGTCATAAAATTATTAGAGTATATACTAAATACTCATTATAGAAGACTAAAGAATATAAGAAGCCACGAGATTTATTAGAGTAGATAACAAATTAACTTATTAGCTTGATAGAGTATGATAATGGGGAGTTATGATAAGATAGTGGGAAGTTACGAAGGTTTATAGTCTTATAACTTTTTTACGAAAGAAATCAGTAAAAGATAAAGAGAGAGAAGATTAACATCTTGTCAAGAACAAGAAAAGACTTCTGCTCAAATGATCAGATAAAGATCTCATAATCGATTCTGGCAAACCAAATTAATGCGTAAAGAAGATTTATGTGAAAATCATATAGTTCTACGATCTTGAATTCTTGATAGGATTATAGATTTTTTATGTTTGACAATCTGAATTACGGTAAATCCTTACAACTATGAAATTATGTTTTATTCTATTTACTTATTTTTAACCATCATAGTTTTTTTTCTGAGAATTAAATAGTATAATTTAAATTAATATTTTTGTTAAATTTATTAAAAAATTATAACAATTGAAAAGGAATTGAGGAAGTATTATAGTACTACAATTGGAAACAAAAGTATAATGATAAATAAATGTATATGGCCTTTCATTATATTTTTCTCGGATCTCATCATGCAGACAGCTATCATTTCCTGAAATTATGTGCTCCTAGTATATATATTACAATTACTTTAAATGTTTAGTTATTTAATCTGCAAGTGTCTGGGACCTTATCTTTTAACCTATAAATAACTTTAAAGAAATTGAATAGCATGTGCTACTGTTTAATTTATGGAGTATTGTATTTGTTTTTCTTTAAGCTGTTATATTGCTCTTTTCTTTGATATTTTTTAAAAATTAAATTAGATTATATTAATTTATTATTTAAATAAAAATTTAATTATTATATAAATAAATTGTAAGTTTTAAAAAATTAATATAATTAAAAAATATATATTTTAAAATATTAGTCAAAATTTATACTATTATTTTTTTCTTAAAAAGAATTACGACAACTTAAAAAAGAACGGAAAAATATTTATTTTAGAGTTTTTATATTTTTCTTCCTTCTTCCTTTTTAACGATAGTAGGGACCGATTAATTACCCCCAGCATCCAATTGCAATAATTAATACATGTAGAATCTTGAGTTCAAATGAAAGAATACAGTGTTTTGGCTAATGAAGTGACTTAAAAATTGAAAAATATTAGATAATTTTCTTCACATATTTTTCTATCTTTATAAATAAACTACTTTTTTTTTAATTATTATTCATCATCTAAAATCTCTAATTAGAATACCCACTGCTCGAAGGAAAAGCTAGAAA
>DF359630.1:91260-118191 GCA_000787875.1 Solanum virginianum
GCTAGAAAGAGTTGGGTCACCAATCTTTTCGTTTAAACTGAGTGGTTGTAGGCCTTGGAATATTTTGGGGCCCTTGGCCTTTATGCAAATGACCTAACGATTAAAAGTTCAATAATTATTAGTATTACTTGGAGTCTTGTACAATATATTTAAATGTTTGGGACAGATAAGATACTTATTTATTTACTTGCAGGAATTTGTTGGAGTTTGGACCAACTAAGATTCCGAACGGCTAAATAAAGTTAAACGACATCCAATGAATCATATATTGGTTGATGAATGAATAAATAAATTATTATTAGTTAAGTCAACCACGTATTACGGACATGAAGATGCTCTTTGTTTCTAATCTAAACTTGTTATTTAGTCAAGAAAATTGTGTTATTAGATCTACTAATTAATCTCTTTATTTCACTGTGTTTGTCTTATTATTTTTTGTGCACTTAAAAAAGGATTAGTGTTTCTTTTTTTAAAAAAATATTTTTAATTTTTTTACGTATCATATTTAAAATTACACAATTAAAAAACATTTTTATACATTCAATATTTTATTCTTTTGCAGTTTTGAGACAAAGAAAGAGCACAAGACCTAACCAGAATCCACATACGATTGATTGTAATTCTTGTTTCTTTCTTTGATGAGAAAGTTGAAGACTTTGATTTAATTGTCTGTTTGGATAACTTTTTCGAAAAGTTTTTTGACAATGATTTCTAAATAAATATTTCAAAAATTGGCATTTTAAGTAATTTTGTTACGAGGAATTTTATTTAAAGAAATTTTTAAAAAATGCTTCTAGCATATTGAAAATGGTTCAAATCCGTTCCCCTTTTGTTTGTTGGAGTGAAATTTCTTTTAATATTAATTTTCATTTAAAATATTTTTTCATCCACGTATAAGATTTCAATTATCCTCTACAATTATTATAATTATAAGATGATATGTGAAGGTTTAATTAAATCCATGATACTAATTTAGTGGTCTACATAGATGTTAGATTCAATTCATAAATAATCGGACCATTATTTGTTAGAAATTGTTGGCGCTAAATATCTAATAATTCTGCTAGAGGAGGATCACTTTTAGCGTAACAATTAACATTAATGGCTATTAGAATCCAAATAAATTAAAGGAGGGATTTTTCAACCCTCAAAATTAACGTTTAGGACAAATGAGATTTAATAAATAAAAAGAGTTTAAATCTAAATCATTTCTAATACTTTAGAAAGCAGTTTTAATCTCTTTTCAAAGTTTCATTTATGAAATAATAATTAAAAAAATTATTTATTTATTTTTGGAAAATTTAGTGTGACTTTTAACAACGAAGCAAAAGCCAGATACTTGGGGACCTAAAAGTGTCTTTGAAGAAGCAGAATATTAAAATTTGTCTATCAAATATATGCCTCACCTGTATTTAATTATTTTATTTTTTGAGCAAACATAGGAAAAGCCGATAGTATACAACACTTTTGTCGTCCAAATGTCTTTATCTTAAGGAAGAAGTTCCTAATGTTGTGCTTTAATGTTATTCCTTTTCTTGAGCTAGTATAAGAGAATACTAGTACCGTCATTCCGTTTTTTGCTTTCTTAACACATCATTCTGTCATATAATTGTAATTAAAGTTATTGTTATTGTCCTATAATCGCATTTCAAACTTATTCACATGTTGTGTTTGTGTACATTTATGTTGCTGACACTTGGTCAATAACAACAATAATATATCTTAGTTTCATACATGGAATATGGAGAGGATAGAGAGTGTATGCAAGTCTTAATCTTACCTCATAGAAATAGAGATCGATAATTTTGGAAGACTTTCGATTCAAATTAATTAAATCTTTATCAACAGATGAAAATTCAAATAGTTTATTAATTGAACGAGTAATATATACTAGTTTAGTTTGACGGAAATATTGTTAGACTTTGTTATAAACATCGCAAATAAGTATTTATTGTTCCGCTTTGTTTTGTTGAGTCAATGTTATTATAGCAGACAAGTTTTCGCTAAAACTATTACGACTAGTAACTATAATAATATCCCAAAGTCTTATAAACTAAATGTCATATATGACACTTCTCCTAATTGTAATAACTGATTTGAGGTTCAACGTAAGTAATATAATTATCACTTGTGATCAAAGAAAGAAAGTTGGTGTGGATATTTCTGTTTTTCTTTTCACTAATCGGTATATTAAAAGTAAATAGTTTCTTTTTCTATATTTTCACTTTCATACTAATAAAGGGTAAGGTCAGTGCACCCCTCACCTGTTACCTCCTAATCACATGATAATAACTTTATCTGTGCTAATCAAGGAAGATTTAATTTATTGATAATTTATTTTTATCATTATGTAATTATTTTTTAAATTAATTGAAGTACTAATAAGCAAATTTACATTTGCAAAGCTTAGTTAACGGTACGACCAACTTAATAAAGCAAACATAATATTTCTTAAGGAGAATGCAAAGTTGATTTGAATTACAGTAAAACAAAGCATAAAAAGAGAGTATTTGATTATTAGTTCTTAAATCATGGAACACATTTTTTGGTCATACATCATACTATAGCTATATTATACTAGATAAGGACGTATGAATTTTTATTATGTATTAAATGAAATCAATTGAAAGATTAAAAAACATAGTAGATCAGTAAGTTTAACATAATATACATCAAAAAAAGAAAATACTTATATTTTTTTAGTACTTTTCTTCGAACACATCGGAGTTCTAAAAATAAAATAATAAATATAATTATCAATACAAAATGATCGTCAATGACAAATTTGTGATATCAAAAAGATTACTCCACAAAATATGTATGTGTTTGATGTTTATTGTCCTTCTTTTCATTTTTTTATATATATGATGAAATAATTTAAGAAGAAAAAAATATAAATACTAATATATATGACCAAATTAAAATAGAAAACAGAGCAATAATGACACAGTATGAACAAATAATTAGCAAGACAGAATACGAGAAAATTGCTTATGCTGCATAAGAAAATAAAGAATCAGAAAAACTTTTTTGTTTTTTTATTAGTAGCACTTAGAAAAAAGAAAACTACATATATTCTTATTTAAAATTAATAATGGCGCCGTGACCTGCCATACACGGCGGAATAAACAAACGCTCATGGGAACCCCAAATGTTTTCCCACTATTCAAATTACCAATAGATGAAGGGCAACATTGTCATTTAGTCTGTTCTTCTCCACTAATTCCGGACACTATATACATCTCATATATATAACCATATACAAAATTCCAATTTAGCCCTTTGAATAAAATTGAGGATCGTAATTAAGCCTAAGTATATTTTTCACCTTTAAAATTTCACTATCTCCCTTCAAAATAATTTGGCAAGTCATATAGTAGGTTTGTTGTAATAAAATTACAAAATGTGACCATCAAAGGATGTGATGCATCGGATGGGGCTGCTCCTTTCTTAATTAGATGTATCAAGTTCGAGTGCTAAGAATGAAAATATTCTTAGTAACAAGTGCTTCACTTAAAATGAGACTCTACACATATAGTTGAGCTCCAATATAAGTACCAAACACCAGATAGATGAAAAATGAAAATAATTACAAAAGACTGACATACCAAATTAAGCCAAAACGCTCGAAATTAAAACAAAAGTTAAAAGACTGAGGAGGATAAACTGTAATTTCATTACTGATAAAGGGCAAGATCGTCTTTTTACTGTTGAACCTGTAATGATACCACTCACCCCGGGGAGCATGGCTTGCAGGGTTGGCAATGTCGTTCCTGTTTGGACGAATTCACCATTTTTCAGTCTCTCTAAGCTGAAAACTATTGACCCATCGTTTTCTCTCTCTATAATATACAATTTTTCTCTCTATAATACATCACTTTCTCTATCTAACCAGTAGTTAAGCTGCTCCACTCCTTCAACTACCCCTCTTTACTTTCTCTCTCATCATTCCTTCATTTATTACTCCTATATTTATTAGTATTTTCAATTAGAGAGAGACAGAGAGGTGTGAAACGGAACGATGCCGTTGGTCAGAACTGCGGTGAGGAATGTCTACGGATTGGGAACGCCGGAACTGTACCGAGACGCCGAGAAAGAGGATCCAAAGGCGGTGCTTGATGGAGTTGCAGTCGCTGGACTCGTCGGGATCTTGCGTCAGCTCGGCGATCTCGCTGAGTATGTTTTTCAATTTTTGAGAATTTTTTAGGCACATTTTTCATTTTCTGCTCTTTGCGAGCTCTGAATAATCCCATTCTTTCTTATTGCTTAATCTTAGTGGACGTTTTCCGAAAATTTTTCACCATTGAGTTTCTTTGAGTTCTATTTTGTTATACTGTGGTGAAGTTGAAGTAATTTCTGAAAAAGATTTAACTTTTTTTGTGCTGATAAAACGAAATATTGCTGTAATTTCAAATTAGTTGAGCTGAAATTTACTGAATCTCGAATTTAAGGTGTCAGCTTAGTAAAGTTGCATTGATTCGATGAGACGGAATTGTCTGAATCTTGCTCATTGTTATCAACATCTTTCTTTCTTCTTGTTTTCATTCTTTCATAATTATTGCCCTACTCACAATGCATGCAAAATAAGTTTTTCCTCAGTTCCATTTCTCATGACACAAGTATGTTGATTTGACTGGTAGAATTATATTCAAGTAGTGGTGGAAAATGCTAATGTGGTTAAGTTTGGAAAAATAACATTAACCATATGATATATATTTACATTTTATATATTTACTTTATACAATTATAGTTTGAAAAAATTACAATTTATAGCTATAGTTAGGATTTTGTTGCTGTAGTTAGGGTTTTGTTGCTATTTTCTTTCTCCCTCTCTTCCCCTCTCTCTCGCCTCTCCTCTCTCTACAATTTCTTGTAAATATACAATTACAAATATATACCATCTGCATATATACAATTATTTTGACAGACATATAGAGTTAAATTCCACACATATACATATATAATTCGCCTCTCTCCACTCTCACTCACCTCTCTCCTCCCTCTGTATCTCGCTTGCCGGATATACCAATATATATGTATATTAATTATATATATATACAATTATTTGATAGCTATACACATACAATTTGACAAATATACATATGCAGTTCGCCTCTCTCCTCCCTCTCTCCGCTCTCTTCCCTCTCTCACTCACCTCTCTCCTCCCTCTCTCGATCTCGCTCGCCTCTCTCCTCCCTCTCTCGATCTCGCTCGCCTCTCTCGATCTCGCTCGCCTCTCTCCTCCCCTCCAGGTGACATAGCTGAGGTTATATTATGTAATTATGTAAAATATAGCTATGTGACCATATTCAGTTTCAAACCCAGGCTATTTATGAAAGTTTCTCTTTAAATTTTCTTC
The DNA here is from genome assembly GCA_000787875.1 of Solanum virginianum. Lineage (NCBI taxonomy): Eukaryota > Viridiplantae > Streptophyta > Magnoliopsida > Solanales > Solanaceae > Solanum > Solanum virginianum. Next base: position 96,620 of record DF359630.1, read on the forward strand.
GGTATCAATGCAGGCTTAGCTAAAGACAGGGCATAAGGGAAGAAAAAGATCCATATGTCCTGCTACTTATTGAGAATAGGTTTTAGACTTGTTAGAGAACTTCTAATATTATTATTATTATATATGTGAAATGAACTTAAGTGAAGAAGTCGGGATTACTTGATTGAGACTGAGGTGGAGTTTTAATTGTTGTTTGATTTGGATTTTTGAAAATATAGTATTACTACTAGTGATGCTAAACATTTCTGGATATTTCAAATTGAAAAAGGCATTTAAATTAGGAGAAAAAAAGATGATGTCTTATAAATTAGGGAAAAAAGGTAACGTCTTTCCCTGTTCAATATTTTGGTTACTCATGATCTACCAAAGTCAAGTTGACTGAATTTTGGGGAATATGAGAAAAGGATAACTTGTTAGTTGAAGATAGCAAATAGTGATTTTCAAAGGAAAATTGTGGTAAAAGTTTCGTCATATTAGACTCTAGAGAATTTTGAAGTGAAAAAAATCTTAAGTCAAAAGGGGTATCAATAAAGTTCATTCAAAAGAATCTTACTCTATGGCCATCATGCTGCAAGGAAAATTTTGTATTTGGAAAGTTCAATGTTATTCTGCTTACATTTGGAACATTTAGGATGAGGCACTTGGTAAACATGATCAGAGAAAGTTAAGCTATTGATGATCTTAACATGAGACTGCATTGTAATTGTTGTCTTGACCACTTGAATGGTGGTTCTTCACACATACTTTCGGCTGTCAACTTGACTAATGCTTTCACCTTTCGGCAGTCAGCTTGTACAACATGGTGGGGTTTGTCGGGGAATACTGCGGTTCTAGCATTCCACATTGATATATTGGGTTTTATAGGATTTGACAGCTTTAAATTTGTTATTAGTGAAGAATCTTTCTTTGTTTTTTTTTTTGGGTGAAGTGCGTGCTAGTCTGCTAGAAACAAGCTTTTCTTAGGCTAATTGGAAGATATGGTTGATTACAGTATGGCAATGATGGACCTGTAAGACCAACAAAAACTCAGTAGAAAGTCTGGAATTGTTATAGCTCATACAGATTATACCGAGTAGTCATAATGCGTATAAGAAATAGTAAATGTTGGGCCAGCATTACTAAAATGGAGTTTAATGTGAGCCTCCGCCCCCCAAGGATATAGCTTACTGGTCAATGTAGTTGAAATGACGACCATGAGAGACCAAGGTTTGAATCCTGGGAAAGGCAAAAAATTAATATGATTTCTTCCCATCTGCCTAATCCTTGATAGGTAAAGTTATCTGATACATGTGCCTGTATTGGTGTAAAGATGCAAGTAGCTGTGAAATAATTGAGGTGCATGCAAGCCAGCATAGGCACTCTGTTCTATTCCATATATTAGAAAAAGAAGAGGAGTGCAACGTGGTGGTCTTACCTTCTTATCAGAGGATAATGACTTCATGCCTTTTGGAGGAAGAAATAATGAGTTGTGCTCAACTATGCATTTGATTTCTGTTGCGCAGAATTCTTTTGTTGCTTTTGAGTTGTTTTCTGAGTTTTGGTTTAGTACATCTTTTACTGCAGATAACTTACGTCTTCTGAATTAGTTATCTGTTATTTGGAGCTGAGGTTGATATTGATATATAAATTGCATGGGTTATTTCAAACAGCCAATAATAATATGTTTGAGTAAGCTTCTAAGAAGACAAAAGTGCTTATTTTAGAGAATTGGGGTGTTTGTCCCAAGGTTATAGGAAAAAATAAATGCTTCTAATAGTAGCAGATGCTGGAAAAAGTAGCTTTTCCCTAGAAACACTCCTGCAGCCTTGGCCAAGCAAAATTACTTCTCTAATATGGCAAAAGTGCTTTCCAAATTGATTAGCCAAACACAAACTACTATTCAAAATCACTTTTGAAAAAAAAGAAAAACAGTATACAAAATAAGCAGATTTTTTGGCAGCTTGGCCAAACAGGCCTCAATAGTATTAACATTTTGTCTCATCCTTTAAGGTCAACACAAGGTCCTCAGGAAGATTGGGAGTACATATTATTATCTATAGCTCTATAATAATTTTTGGTCTTCATTTGGTGGAATGAGATACATGTAACAGTTTGATATCCAATTAAGGATTGGAATGCAACTTTTTTTTTTTTTTTTTGATTTGCACCGGGTGTCCGAGTCTCTTAGAGCCCCGACTAATCCCGAGGGTGCACAGGCCCTCGGCAAGGAGTATAAGGCTATTGGAATGCAACTTTTGAATGATATGAACATAGTAATTGAGTAGTTTTGTACTTGTAGATTTGCAGCGGAAGTGTTTCATGGCTTACAAGAGCAAGTGATGGTTACATCCTCAAGAAGCAATAAGTTGGTTGCTCGGGTGCAAAAAGTTGAAGCTGCACTTCCTCCACTAGAGAAATCAGTATTGGCACAGCGGAGTCATTTACACTTTGCTTATACAGCTGGTATGACTTTTTAATCTCAATTACTGGATTCCTTCAACCTATGAAAGAAGACGGTGAGAATGGGGGAATCTGGTTTTATCTATCTCACCCAGATATACCTGTCTATGATACAAATGATGTTGAAAATAGCTCCATGAATGAATTTTTGCTTGTAGGAAATACTTTGATTTTGGTGTATTTGGAATATCCATTTCCGCAGCTTAAATGGCTTCTTTTTCTTGTTTGAGTTTTTTTTTTTTTTAATGGAAGCAGTTGGTATGCAGGATCCAATTGGCATGCCCGTATCCGTAGTGAACAAAATCATTTTATATATGATGACTTGCCAAGATTTATCATGGATTCGTACGAAGAATGTCATGGCCCGCCACGCTTGCATTTGCTTGACAAGTATGTGAATTCACTGTTATAACTATATTTGTATTCTCCTGATTGCACTGTTACACTTGTAAAACTTTTACTTGTCTCTTCAGATTTGACCCTGGTGGACCTGGATCTTGCTTGAAAAGGTATTCAGATCCGACTTTCTTTAAGAGAGCATCAATTGGGTCAGATGAAGAATATATTGCCAAAGTCTTGAAAGAACAGAAGGGCCGAAAGATTAAGGTATCTCATGAATAATTCTGAAATCACCTGCCACAGCTTAAATAATGTAGATTGCTTTGGGGTTTTTGTGAGCAGTATCTTCGTATATATTCACAGGACATAAAGGATATTAAAAAGTTGAAGAACTACATCTTAAATAGAAAAATTCAAGTATCACAAATCAGTGAAGGCCTCTCCAAAATGTTCCTTGCATATAGGTAGAGCCAGAAGTATGCTGTAGCACCATATAATTTTCAGGGACAGTTAGAAATTCGATTACGAGGGAGAAGATCATTTTATGTCAAATATATAGATTTAGGAGTATAAATTTGTTGCTTTCATTTACATAGACAAGAGAAGTCTAAAATGAAATGTTATATAATTATTGAAACCTGAATGAGATGAAATGGATTCATCTTTGATTGAAAACTATCACACAGAATTAGCTGATAAAAGGAGAAAAAAATTAGACCAGCATGTTAATTAATATTACAATGGAACTGTCTCTTCAAAAAAAAAAGAAAAAAATTGCAACCTGATTGTTTATAATTACAGTTCTTCTCAAGAAAATAACTCAACGAAACTAAACACTGATTCCTCACTGTTGGATTCATTTGATAGAGCGAAGAAACATGTCAAAAATATTAATAATGTATATCAAGTGTTGTAGCTGTAGAAGAATGACATTCGTCCATATTTTTTGCACAAATATTATGAAACTATATCAAGTGGTAGTTCATATTAAGTTTTCTTTTAGACATAGCATTGTCATCTAAATAATCTAAGTGCAACTAATATATGAACTTACATCTGTCAATTATTGGAACCAAGAAATAGTCAGTCCGGTGCAATAAGCTCCCTCAATTTGCAGGGTCTAGGTAAGGGATAGACCACAACATTGTGCTTTCTTTCATCTTTCCTGCATTGTCCGTTTTGCTTTTTGTTTGCAGAACTTTCTTTGTGTGGAAAGCTATATCTCATGTATTGGTCCTTCCGTTCACTTTTACTTGTCACATTTAGACTTGGCACAAGAAAATAATGATTGACATGAATATTGATTGATTGGTTTTTAGTATTAGGTCTTGGAAAATTATTTGGGGAATAAATAATTAATTCTAAGGGTAAATCACAGAAAATAGTAATTGTCTTTTTTTGATATGTTAGAAGTGACAAGTAAAACTGAAAATTTATTTTTTGAATAATGGACAAGTAAAAGTGAACAGAGGGAGAAATTACTATCCTCGATTGGGAGGGTGAGAGAGCATAAATAGAAACCAAACAAAATCCAAAACTAAATAGTTGGATTAGTTCGTACCAAGTGTTCTGCATCCGCTGCCAAAATATCAATGTATGGTTGTCCATTTTCCTTTGTTTTTCTTGTTTTGGGTTGTTCATGGGGAAATTGCTAAGGGATTTGGCATAAAATAAATTTTTTGAGGAGGTAAGGGTGGAGGACAGGCCCCTCTAATGCTTCCCTTTTCCATCTGAGCATATTAATGCTTGACATTGATGAAATCTAATTTTGCATGGTGAACATCAAGGATTTACTAAAAGCACAAGTTAGTTCTAACTCTTTATAATTGCATTAATCTTAAATTGTTGCCATAACCACACTCCTAGCAAAGAGCAGAAATGAAAGGCAATGCTATATGCAGATTGAGCAAAAGAGGCAAGGCGGATGGGCTTCTCAAGAGTCATCCTTCTATTAGTAAACTTTGAAAATGATCAATCCTCATTTGCACTGTGATTTTGTTCTATTCCCTGGTATAGACTATAGCCTTATGTTTAACGGGTTGTTACTTTGGTCCTGAAATATTAGAATTTACCTTCTGTCATGCTTCTTATTATAAGCTCAACAAAGAATGTAGTTCCATTGGTGTTCTTCCAGCAAGTGCTCATGAATGTAAAACTAAATCGGAGCAATAGCTAACTTGTTACTTTTTGGTGGTAATTTCCATAAAGTTCTAACGCAAATATGTGTCAACATTGAACAGAAGAAACGATCTTGGAGGAGGAATGGAGAAGTCTCTCGTAGTGCGTCTATGCCCAATTATGGTAGTAGGTATGCATCATTTGTCTTCTCTTGTGGACAGAAAATTTGGAGAAAAAAGTGGTGACTTTAGAGAATTGATGTATGATAGGGGTAGTATATTTGTAGCTTTTACAGATTGGAATTTTCTGAAAGATAACTCTCTGATTTTTGCAGAATGCAATTTTCTTCTAAGAATCTCGATAGGCGTCCTTCCTGGGTTCAGAGTTTCTCCACATATGATACAACCCTCAAATCTGACATAGATTCGAGACATGGGTCAGGCCTGACAGAATGTGTTTCACAGCCAAGTTTGTCTATTCAACCTGAAGATGGAAAATCCAAGACTGTCTTGTCTCCAGTAAAAATGCAGCATAATCAGTCCTTTGATTATTCTTTTCTTGAAGAAAAGAGTGATCATGCTTACAATGATATTGACAATGATTTTTCTCAAGAGCTAACTGATCTTGTTTCAACATCTGTTGCTTGGAACTTGAAGATGCAACCTGACACGCAAGAGTCTAAAGGAACCTTTGATTCAACGTCAAAGCTCCATCTTGACAATATGCTTGATCATGCTTTTCCTGAGGAAAGATGTGAAGTTGTTTATGATGACCTTGGTAATGTTGTATCTGAAGAGCAAGCTGATCATTGCACGTCTTCTGTTAATTGGAATGATAAAACAAGAAGTGAGAAACAAGAGTCTAGAGAATCCTTTTCTTCTTCATCTCAGATTCATGATGATGATTTGCCTGATTATGCTTCCCCTGATCAAAAAAGCAATGATGAGTACAGTGATATGGGAAATAGTGTAGCAGAGGACCAAACTGGCCGCAACTTATTGTCTGTTGCTTTGAGTGGTAACACGAGAACTGCAGAAGTAGAGTCTAAAGAAATCTTCTACTCTCCATTGCAGATGAATCCAAGTGTTTCAATAGAAGATGCTTCTCCTGATGAAAAGCTGTGGATCATATCTGATGAAGAGAGTAACAATTTTCCACAAGGGCAAGTGGTTCCTAGTTCACCTTTCTTAAGTAGCAGTGTTAAGAATGAGCAGTTGGACCTGATTATTCAGAAGTATGATTTTGATGAGAGTTTGGAGATACGTCAAGAAAATCTACTCCTAGATACACAGGTATTTGATTTAGCAACTTCTGAAAATATTGAACAGCAAAGTTCTAAGCCTGAGGCTGAAATTATACAAAGGTCAATTTCTTATGAAAGCCAGTTTGATGACATTGAAAGTGAAACTGACAATTATATGGATGCACTTAACACCATTGAGTCCGAGTCTGAAACTGATTTGGATTGCCAGAGAAAACGAGCAATGGAGCTGGAGTCTAGTTTGAAGACTGAATCATCCTTGAATGGAACCCTTGGAAATAGAGCAGAACTTTCTGATCGGAATTTGTCTACTCCCACACCTGAGGCCGCAGCTAGAAATTCCCCTGAGAACTGTGGTTTGGGTGGTAATACCAACTTGGCATCTGCTGACTCTGATCCTGGAGCTTTTTCTTCCTCTGACAAAGTAAAGCGTGAGGAAATTCCAGAGAGTATCTCTTCAGAGTTTGGTGAGTTTTTATCATCTCCGCAGATAGCTAGAAATACTTATAAATCAGACAGTTCTATAGGGGTCCCTTCAAGTAAAAGATCCGATATTCTGGAAGGATCACAAGAGGACCCACTTGGTAGCAATGATGTCACCTCTAGCCATAGGAATCCTGGTTCAGCATTGCCAGTGGTCAACAAGATCCATTGTGGTCCTTCGGACTCTGAAAAACCTCCACCCCAACTTCTTGGCACTCCTAAAGCCAAATTCTGGACAAATGGTGGCTTGCTTGGTCTTGAGCCCTCAAAGCCACCAGATGGTGTAATAAATAGTGTTGGTCAAGTTTATGAAGCTAATCAAAATGAGGTGGCTGTAACCAGCAGTGAAAAACAAGCAGGAAAACAAGATGATGTACAGAATATGTCAAGAGAGAAAGCTAATTGCCAAAATTCTGGTCAAGCAGTTGCCTTTTCTATTAAGAACATAGCTTCAAGATTTTCAGCCAAAGATTTAGATATCAAACTTGACAAGTCAAGTAATTTATACCAGCAAAATTGTACTGATAAGCCCCTACACAGTTCTTTAACTGGATCTGGTATGTCATCTAAGACAATGGGACCAGTGAGTCCAGAATCCCTAGCTATTGGAGCTGGTCAAGAGAATGGAAAGAATTCATCACGTATTCTTGAACTAGGTAACAGATTGCTTACAAATGGGTTCCGTTGGAATGATAACAGTGATTCAGTCAGTTCCTTGAACACTGGAAGCAATGAGCCGATAAATGATTACCAACAATGTGTTGGTAGAACAATAAAAAGCTTCCCAGGAAGAGGATCCCCCCTCTCCTCACCTTCTTCATCACCCCCACTTGGACATATGAAAATCTCATTCCAGCCGATAGACAGCATTGAGACTTCAAAACTGAAACTCAGATTTCCTGATAGGGGTAATATCCATGAAAGCAATAGTGATATGTTTCCTTCATTTCAGTTGGTACCAGAGCTTTGTATTCCTCTGCAAGAAGTTGACTCAGATTCAGATGACGATACATTTTCGAGATCATCTCCAGATTTATCAGATGATATTCTTAGCCATCAGTCGGAGTCAAACTCTGAACAATGGGGATCTGGTAACTCTCCTAATTTAAAGGACCAAGAAGTATACAATGCTTTGCAAAGAATATCACTAACAGAATCAACTTCAACATCTTGCGAGAATGGCCGAACAGCACATCAAGATTTGCTCTCCTGCAGTAGATGTCATATTCCTCTTGCAGAATACTGTCTGGAGGATTCTCAGTCTGATAATTTATTTGATCTTCCAGTTCTGGATACTCAGAATTCCTCATTCAAGCATGGAGTAGGTAATGCAATGGATTTTCTGGAGCCACTGTCTGGTAAGGAGTCTACACCACCTCCTCCACCTCTCCCTCCAATGCAGTGGCAGAGTATGCAATCACATTTAGATGACGAACAAGACGATCTACATCTTTTCTCTGAAAACCGTCATGTGTTTGATCACAAGGTGTCTGGATCTACCATTTCACATCAACCGAAGCCACCTCCATTTAAGCAAAACCAAGTTACATTGAAAAGCAAGGTATTCTTCTTGACCCCACTACAAATGATCAAAAGGAACAGAAATTTTCACTTTTCTGCTTTCATATAACACTCGATTAAGTAGGAGGTGACAATAACACATTTACACATGCAGCAGCCACACTCGATAGACACAACTGGGCGGCAATATCATGCTGAAAATGGCAAAGGAATCAATGAAAAGGAAGACTTGCTGCACCAGATTAGAGCGAAAGTGAGTGATCATTATTATCCTGTTGGTGATTGAATATGTGCGTGCAACTGGTTTTTATTTTGATTAGGGCAGATTTGCTTACCATCTTTATCTGTTAATTTTCTTTAAGACCATGTGAATTTGCTGAATACTTGATGAATTTATCTGTTTTGAAAATAGCTAGGAGCTCTTTTTGAATTGGATATTGGCTAGTTGTAGCTTGCTCCCTCAATGGGTTAGCCCTATATTACCCTCTAATTTTGTTTCTCATGAATGCGGTATTCTTTGAAACGTGAGTGGAGTTGCAGTCTTTTTTGAAGAATGATGTTGATACTCGAGGATGATGAAGATGTACTAGTTACCAATCTCATTACCTTTTTGTTGTGTGATTCAGTCCTTCAATCTTAGACGAACTGCTCCAGCAAAACCAACTGGAGCTACAGGACCTCCAACAAGTGTCAAGGTCTCTGCGATTTTGGAGAAAGCCAATGCGATCCGTCAGGTATCAATCAACCCCTACCCTCCTGTCAACTTGTTCTTTTTAATTGACTTATTATTTTTAACTTGTACTCAGGCAGTTGGAAGTGACGATGGAGAAGATAACTGGAGTGACACTTGAAATATTTTCCAAGCATGATGACATTAGTCTATCAAATCCAAGCGTGTATAATTTTGCCTCTGGAGTTAGGTCTGTAAATAATTAGCTCCTATCTGTAAGTATTTTTAGGTCCTGTCTCGATTAGCCTTTTACCTTTAGGTAGCTTTCAACCTGTTTCTGTAAAGACTTAACTCCTCTTATCCATGCTTTCAACCTTCCACAGCTCCGACTACACCTTCCTGGAGTCCTAACATATTACTGTGCTCTTGGACTGCTTAATCATTGACATGACACGTGTTCCTTCAAATAAATAATCTTTACCGTAAATAGTAGTATTTTTTTTCTAAAAAAAATCTATGACTTATCATTACTAAAATAAAAATTGAGGCCCCTAAATTTGATTTGAAGGCCTAAGACGCTTATCTTTTTTCTAACATAGTTGACAAATTCAGCTGGTGCTTCTAAAAATAGTGGGATGGTTGCTCCAGAAATGATGGTGGGTATTTTATATGGCTTATTCTTTTATTTTCTTATTGGTAAAAAAACACATTAATACATTTGACCCTTGAATGAAAATTGCTATGTCTAAAGCTTGAGGAATAAAGTAATTTGTAAACTCCTTCAAAATCACAATTCAAACAAACACAAAATTGCATAATAGTGACCATATCGTTCTTGTTGACATTGTGGTGCAGCTTTTTTGGTGAAGAAAAAGAGAGGATCCAATTTACGATGCTAGTCAGTGTAACTGTTACGTCGGTATGTCCTTCAGTCGCATTGCACTCTTGTTTTCGACTATCTAGCAAATATATCTCCATCGATATACATGTTGTAATGCCCACTGGAATTAGTATAAGAGCCCTCACTTTTTCAGTTTCGGCATTTCATCCCCACCCACGCATCAAATTAAATAGTTTAGTGCAAATCTAAAATACTACAAACTAATTGTACACATTCAATTATTCACCAAATCTATTTATTATTTTTCACTCCAACCATCATTTTTTATCTCTCTACTTTTTATTATCAGACTTTTAAGGTTTTTGTGCACTTCCGTAGAAAGACATTTGAGCGTGCTTTGTATTGACTTGTTTTAAGTAATAATAAGTAGAATCGTCAATATAAGCTAGGTCTGTTGAGTCAATTTGGCCTAACCTGTGATTTAACATGATTAGGCTGAGGTTTTTGGAGCCCATTAAAATAATGAGGTTTTTTACTTTAACCTGAATAAGTCTGTTGGTTTGTGAGACTTTTGTAAGTTGTTATATGGATTGGGCCGATCAGTGGGATGAATTTAAAATAATTAAAAATAAAAATAAAATTGAGTACTAACAAAACTTTCATAAATAGCTTAGATTTGAAACTTAATATGATCAAATAACTATATTTTATATAATTGTACAATATAACCTCAGCTATGTGACCTGGAGAGGAGGAGAGAGGTGAGCGAGATCGAAAGAGGGAGGAGAGAGGCGAACCATATATGTATATTTGTTAAATTCTATGTGTATATCTGTCAAATAATTGTATATATGTGTAATTAATATACATATATATTTGTATATCTGACAAGCGACATTGAGAGGAGGGAGGAGATTGACAAGCAAGATAGAGAGAGGGAGGAGAGAGGCGAATTGTATATATATGTCTGTCGATTTGACTATGTATATCTATCAAAATAATTGTATATATGCAGCTGGCATCCATTTATAATTGTATATCCGCAAGAAATTGTGTAGAAAGAGAGAGAGAGAGAGAGGAGAGAGACGAGAGAGAGGAAGAGAGGAGAGAGAAAATAACAACAAAACCCTAACTATAACAATAAAATCCTAACTATAATTATAAATTGTAATTTTTTCAAACTATAGTTGTATAATATAAATACATATCACATGTTTGCCTAATTATATTATTTCCAAGCTCAAAGTTCATTTAAAAAATTTACATATTAAAATTTAGATTCAAATTATATTTTATAATATGTAATAGTAACACTAATCCCATATAAGATTGTTTTGTTGCCAACTAAACTCTTCAAATTCAAAAGCTTGTATGAATTAGCTCGAATGAGATGAATCAACCCTTGTTAACAACTCTAATAATAAATTTTAAACACTTTCATGTTGTTTGAGTAAAATTAAAAAATATAAAGTTTCAGGCACTTATTTCAAGCAAAGACAAAAGGACAAAACAGGATAAGAAAAAACTATAAATCAATCTAAATAGGCTTTTAATACTTATATCCTAGATTATAAACTAGGATAGCCAGAATAATCTGTACTAGAATAGGTAATCTCATGATCGCAGTATGATTTTCCCCCCTAATTTTAGTAAATAACCTCAACCAAACACAAAGATTTAATTTCAAAATTTGTATGAAACAACTCAATTAATCCCTCATAATTGACATTGCACTGTATACATCCAACAATATTATGTATATTTGAAAAGAAAAATACTTTGTAATATATTTTTAAAAAAAATTATGCCTTTAATGGGCTCACTAAGATTGGTTTTGAGATTCACATGACAAGGATCACAATACACATATCCTTCATAAATAAATGCATATTTATCTTCTTCTTCTTCATTTGCTTGAGTAATCCCCAAAAGGAAGAACAAGCAAGTAAAAATTATTGCTGATTTTCCCATTTTTCTTACTTCTTTATGTTTTTTTTTTATATATAAAAATATTTTTGGCCTTTCTTTGTTTCTTTTTTTCTTACTTCTTTATGTTTTTTTTTTTATATATAAAAATATTTTTGGCCTTTCTTTGTTTCTTTCTGCAGTCTGCAAAATCCAAATTAGAAAGCCTTCTTTTTTGTCAAAGTATGGAACCTACAATCTTAAAAGGATGCTTTATATATACTTTTATTATTTTGGCAGTTACTTTTATTATGTTGATATTAATTTGTAGTCGTTTGTGGTGAGGAATTTTTTTATTTCCAATAGTAGAGAAAAAGGTATGTCTATTTTTTATTTTTTTTTAAAGTTACCCCTTTTCTCTCGTTGCATACACAAAAATCAATATTTTACTTTTTTTTGAACTTTTCTTAAAAGTAGAAAAAGAAATAATTCGTGTTGCAATTCGAAAAATCAATTAAAGGGAAGAATAACTTTGGGAAAAAGATATTAATACGTCTTTTGTTTTTGAAAAATTTATTCATTTTAAATTAAAAAAAATAATAAATCATTTATTTTGGATTGCATAGAGTAATTAGCTACAATTAGTGTGATAAAAGTAAATATATGATATTCCATACATTACTATTTGTGTAAAATTAATACGAGCACTACTAATGTAAGTGATATTAATACACTTTATTTAATATTTTCTTATTTAGGGATCGTTTGATATGAGGTATTAAGATACAATAATCTTAGAATAAAATATAAAATAATTTTAATTTGTATTTGATTGAAAGTATTAATTGATTCTTAAATTGTTTATTCCATTATTTATATCATAATGATAAAATTAACTGCGTTGTGCTGATGTTCACTGAAAACTAGGGTCAAAACTCCGAGAAGCATGGCAAGTTGGGTTAAAATATTAACTAGTCTACCTAATTTGGAAGTTGCTCTACCAACATTCACCTATACACAATATATATATATAGTATCATAAGGAAGCTTGATGACGATTTTACAGTTGTGTCGTGATAGTTAAGATTTCTCCACTTTCTTATTTAAAAAATTTTGAATTTGAGTTGTGAATTTGTATTTTTATTTTTTGATAAAACTAATTGTAAGATGGATATTGTGATAATATTCATGTCAATTATTCTTCTTTCGTTCACTTTTACTTGTCACTTATTTCTAAAATTGATTTTTATTTTTACTGATCACTTTTGATATATCCAGAAAAGATCATGTTTTACTCTGACTATTAAAATATGATTCTCCAAATTATTTTTCAAGATCTAACACTAATGCATGGTAAAATATCCATAGGCGATAATTTTTTTCTTAATGGATATGACAAGTCAAACAGTTACAAGTAAAAATGAACGTATAAAAAGTATTTCTTAAGGAGTATGATAAATCAAAACATAACAAGTAAAAGTAAATGTATAAAAGAGTAGTAATTAAAAGGATAGGCATGAGTTATTTGACCAATACAACCTTAAAAAGCAAGCTTTTCATAATCATTGATCAAGAAATATAGTATTATTGGGTAGAAAACTTTATCTTGAGGACATTGTAATTGACTTTTGGACAGGAATGAACTGAATTTGCTTAAGAAAAACACCTTAATTCAACTGGCTTTGCTTGTTTCTAAAATATATTGAAGTGTTCCTTGTTTCCTGCTACTTAATTAATTTGTTTTTTTTTAGAATCTTTTACGACAAATAAAATGCAATTACCTTTTTGTCTAACTAGCCTTGAACGAGACGCCAATAAATATTAAACCTGAACCTTGTCCCTCTTTTTGCGTTGTTTATTTATTTATTTTAATTTTTCGATGATATGCTGGGGTGGAAACTTGTAATAATATAAACAATTTATTGCGAACCTAGTCCGTCTATCTTTATTTGTTCATTATTGACTTTGCATAGAAATTAAGAAATAAAAAATAATGGAGTAATTTTATCAAATTACCCTTGAATATAATAAATACAACGTGTTGAAAAATGTAATAGAGAAATGACTACAATTAATGATAAGGGTAAATTAGCAACTAAGTGTAAAATTATCTCTTAATTTCATAAAGTTGACAAGTATTATTGAAGATCCCAAAATAGTATAAGGGACAACTAAATATGAACAAAAAGAGTAAATAACTAAGTTTTTATGTTATTAATTTCAAATTTTGAATTCACAGGTTCATCATGATATATAAGGGCAACTTTCCTAAAAAGGCATTAAAAAGCCAAATAAATTAAAAAATAATTGTAAATAATAATAATATATGTGTTAAAAATCTATGTAGCTTATAGAGGACACTCTTTCCTTAGCTTATAGAGGAAGTTCTTCCCTAGCTTACAGATGAAGCTCTTTCCTTAGCCTATATATATGACCTTAGTCCTTTGTAAAATATATGTTGAATGAAAGAAAGAAAAATTAAGTTTCTCCCTCTACTCTTCTTACTATTTTTCATTTTTCCTTACTTTTCTTAACTTGATTTCTTTGTATTGGTTGTCAGCTTTAGTTTCATAACACGTTATCAGCACTAAACTCTGCCCATTTCAAACTAGTTTAAGCAAGTAAAAAGGATGAATATGCCTCAAATTTTATTTGCCTCAATGATCAATCATGAGGATATTTGTGTAATTGATAGTGAAACAACTCATGCTATTTTCAAAGATGAGACATTCTTTTCTTGCTTGCTTAGAAGAAAAGCAATTGTTACTACAATTTTTGATAATTCAAAACTGATTGAAGGTTCCGAAAAAGCTACTATATTTCTGCCTAAGGGGACAAAACTTATTATAAAAGATGTACTTTTCTCTTCTAAATCCCCAAGAAACTTGTTAAGTTTCAAAAATATCCGTCGAAATGGATATCATGTCGAGACACTAAATGAAATGAATATCGAATATCTGTGTATAACCAAGAGTGTATCAGGCCAAAAACATATTTTGAAAAAATTATCAACCTTATGCAGAAATTAGTGCAGAAATTAGTGCAACTGAAGCACATTCGATCGTAAACTAGAAGTTTACTGATCTAAAAACTTTTGTGCTATGGCATGACCGAGTAGGTCATCCTGGATCAATAATGATGAGACAAATCCTTGAAAATTCAATTGGACATCCATTAAAGAACCTGAAGATTCTTACTAATAATGAATTTTGATGTGTTGCTTGCTATCAAGGCAAGTTAATTGCCATACCATCACCCTTAAAGATTAGCATCGAATCTCCTAATTATCTAGAACGTATACACGGGGATATATATGGACCTATTCATCCACTTAGTGGATCGTTTCAAATATTTTATGGTTCTAATAGATGCATCCTCAAGATGGTCTCATGTGTGCTTCTTATCATCTCGTAACTTGGCGTTTGCGAACTTATTGGCGCACTTATCTTATTAAGGCTATTTGCCTTGATAATGCTGGAGAATTTACATCCCAAGCATTTGATGATTATTTTTATCAATTGGGATAAAAATTGAATATCCAGTAACTCATATTCATACTCAAAATGGCCTTGTTGAGTCATTTATTAAGCACCTACAATCGGTAGCAAGACAACTACTTATGAAGACGAAGTTATCCATTATTGTTTGAGGTCACGCTATCTTACAGGCAATAGCACTTGTACGTCTCAAACAGACTAATTATAATAAATACTCAGTCACAATTAATATTTGGTCATGAGTCCAATATCACTCATCTATGAATCTTTGGTTATGCGGTGTACGTGCTTATAGCACCACCGCAACATACTAAGATGGGCCCTCAACGAAAATTAGGAATATACGTTGGATTCGATTTATCCTCCATTATTCACTACCTTGAACCGTTGACCGGAGACTTGTTCACTGCTCGATTTGCAAATTATCGGTCTGATGAAATAACTTTTTCACAATTAGGGGAAGAAAAGGACCCCAAAAGAAAAATTGCGCGAAAAGTCTCATCACTATCTCATTTTGATCCATGTACACGCATATGTGAACAGGAGGTCCAAAAGATCATCCACCTTACAAAAATAGGAAATCAAATGCTGGATGCATTTATTGATTTGCAACGGATAACTAAATCACATATTCCTGCAGTGAATATGTTTATCTAGATTGACATCCCAAAAGGACCATCTACTAGTTCATAGCTTCTGAATCTCAAACACGCCTGAAGCGTGATAGCCCATTGAGTTCAAAGGATAGCAATCCTAGAAAAAGAAGCATGAGAAATGATAAAAATGATACTATAAAATAACCTTATGAAGAAGTAAAAGATTCTTTAAGAATTCTTTGTATTTCTTGTTCTCATGATAAGTTGATAGGATCAACTAATATTAGGGATTAGTCCCCTACATTCTAAAAAGTATAAAAGGTGAAAATGGGCTCGTTCATGATCATGTGATCTGTAAATTAAAATAGATGCATCTATAAGATAATCACATGTGTATTTATTGTCAACCTGAAGTTTGACATTCACAAAATTATTTGTGACAGATAAGTAAGTTATGTGCACAACTTTCAAAAAATATATTCATCTTAATAATATTAATAAATATCCAAGCTGATTGACACTAAATGCCTGAGATAAATAGTCAATTATTAGTTATGAGAACAAAACTTGATGGTCTGAAATATGATAAATTATTGACAAAGATATGCATCATTCTAATAAATTATGATAATGCATAAAAAAATAAATTCTCCAAAGATAAATGGAAATACATGTTAGTTTGTCTAACATAAGGGAGAAATGCCCTTATTAGAATCCCTGAAGGATAGAGTTTATGGCATAAAATAGTTCTTGAAAAAGAAAAGGGGCAAATGGTCATAATTAAGAGGCATTATGCTCCTGAATATCTTACGACATAACACTTCATGAAACCTTATGAGAGGGGTAGCTGCCTAAAAATAATGAAGTGATGAGATCTCAACAATGTCATGACCCAAGCCTAGAGTTTAGATGTGACACGGTGAATGGGGAACCCGAAAGGACCCCAAACAAGCCTTTTAGCATAACATTTACACATCCTTGGTTGCAAAAACATAATAAACATCAACAAGTGACAATTGATTCGAAAGGGAAACAAAACTAAGGGAATTAGCATGAAAATAAGATAGATGTTGTCCTCGGAATTGAGGACTCACCCAATGCTAACTTCAAACAGTTCGACTAGCCACGTGGAGGAGAATGATCAATAGGAGTTCCGATCCCTACATGGTGAGATCATATAGGCATAAAGTATGCGTTAGTACTTGAAATGTAATAAGTATGTGGGGTGCAATGCAACAAGGATCATAAGTCACAATAATCAAGATGCATGATCATAATCGTTAGAATGAGCTCAATATGATATGTATAATCAATGCTTAGGTTAAAACAAGGGTGAAAATAATCATACTTGCTTAACACAATAAAATAGTATGAGTAGCTCATCCAAATACCTTATACTAGAGGGTGAGGAATATATCTAGGTGATAACCCCTTCTAGTAGGCATTGGATAGTACATGAGGGTGAGGAACATAGCTTAGGTCATAACCCCTTCATGTAAGCACTAGATAGTGCATAGTATTAAATCGTACATGAGGGTGAGGAATATAGCTTAGGTCATAACCTTTTCATGTAGATATTTGCCTTGTACTAGAGGTAAGGAATATAAGTTAGTTCATAACCCATTCTAGTAGGCTTCACAATTCATATGAGAATAAAGCACAGAATAAGAGCTCAATGATTCACTTGTAGATCATAGAAACCTTTCATAAGTTTAATACATGCTTGGGATCCCATAATCACCATAGAAATACTTGTCTTGCAAATCATACAATAGTCTTTCATCAACGTAAGATTCATTGTCATGCAAACTTATTCAAACATGATAGGTATATATACACATGGTTAAAATCATGCAATTTAGGAGTATAAGACAAAAAGGAGTAAAATCAATTCATTTTAAAATCATTCAAATCAACTCACCAATAATGTAGTAAAACCTTTATTTTTGGGTCTCATAGAAACCATTCAAAAATCAATAATCCTTCCAACTCTTTCAAGATATCATAGCATACAAGCTTTAGCATCACAAACATAATATAATCTCATTTTTGAGAAGCTCATGCATCAATAATTCAATATTTAAAAAAATTTCAACATATTTCATGTATAGGAGTAATAATAGAAAATACTCATAAGAAATCTAAATTTGAAATCACGAAATTTCATAAAAGAGAGAGTTGGGCTCCATGGGTAAAAGGACCCATGAATGAAGACCCACATACCTAAACCTTGGAGTTTTTTTTGTAGAAAATTGGAGGAAGACTTGAGGTTTGCATTGGATTCTTGAAATTCAAAGCAAATTCTTGAGATTGAATGGAGGATTTGATGATGAATTAAGAGGATTTTGGGAGGATTTTGAGAGTTGTAGGGTTTGAAAATGGTGAAAAATTGAAGTATTCCCGTATATATAGGCATTGAATTATTACCCAAATGCCCTTGAGCGAAACTGAAAAATTAAGGGAATTTCTATACTGGTCTGCGCACAAGGCGCGACCCTGACCCATAACGGACTGGGAGTTTACCAGTCCGCGTCCAAGGCGCGACGCGGACTGGTCGCGGATGCTCACTGTCTCGGCTCCCATTGCGAAAAATTATTTTTCGTTACGGATCGTCTAAAAATTGAAAGTCATATATTTCCTATACAATTTTGCCCCCTGAACAAGAATATGAAGTCAAATTTTCGAAATTATGCACGAATTTTGAGATATTCAAGAATTACACTATAGAATATTTTTGAAGCACATGGGAGGTGTTACAAATAAGTTATGTCATATTACAAATCGACAAAATTGAATATATATTTGTATGCAATACTCCGCTCGATCTCATACAAAATAGTGAGGATGTTGAGCCTAAATCTATTAAAGAATGTCGACAAAGACGTGATTGGCCAAAATAGCAAGCGATTCAATCAGAATTGAATTCACTTGCTAAACATGCCTAATAATGTAAAATCAGTTGGCTATAAATGAATTTTCGCACGAAAATAATTTACGTGGCAAAGTATATCTATTAAATACTTCAATGGTTGTTTAATCACTTGAAGTGAATAAAGATTCATTCCAACCTTCAGAAGAGAATGAAGAACTTCTTGGCCCTGAAGTGCCATATTTTAGTGCTATATGTGCACTTATATATCTTGCTAAAACAGCTAGACCTGATATAACATTTTTATGTTAATTTGCTAACAAGGTATAGCTCTTCCCCAATGTGGAGATATTGAAATGGTATCAAGTATATTCTGTAATATTTAAAGAGGACTATTAATATGAGTCTGTTTTATACTAATAAAATTTGTATAGATCTTGTTGGTTATGCAGATGCAGGTATTTATCAGACTCATATAAAGCTCGATCTCAAATGGGGTATTTATTCATGAATACTAAAAAATTATCAAAAAGCGACGGACAAAAAAGCGACGGACTGTGTCACTCCCAAAAGCGATGGACTAAAGGATGTAGTCTACCGCTTTTTCCTTTTTTTAAAAAAATTAAATAAGTAAAAGCAACGGACAATGTCTAAAATTTCATCATTTTTTTGGCGGATTTTTTTGTCAATTATTTTTATTAATATATAATTATTTAATATACAAAGCCAGTTGAAAGAATTAAAATCGAGAATGTTAAAGATGTGGCATACCAAAATCATCTTGCACTTGTTCAACGACAAGTTGATGTGGAGTTGGAGACCACACTAGAACATCCTCAACACATACTAGAAGAGGTGTCTGATGATGAATTAATAGCATCAAACTTTCAAGAAGAAGTAGATGAAGATAATAAATCATCGGAGGAGAAAAATGATAAATTATTGCACGAGGAGGAATGAGGATGATGAATATGAAGCAAATTAGGAACCGAAATAGGAGGATGAAGTAAATAATGAAATAAGCGAGGAGGAATAGACTGGTAGATTATAACTACCACATAACTTGATTTATCTTGTTCGTACAAAAATTATTTCATTTAATTTTTTCTTATATATTGTATTTATGTTATTTTACATTCAGATGTCATCGGGTGATGGTGATAGATCTCGGGATCATCTTGGAATTACTTCTTCTAGTAGGACAAAAAAGAAAAAAACATATGAGACAGCTGATTGATTCTAAGGATATCCCAGGCTTTATTTCTTCGGCACCTGATGTTTAGGGTGCCCCAGACGTTAGTCATGTTATGTCTTCTAAGACTATAGATCCTCTAGCTTTTGAGAGTTAACTATGTCGACCACGGAGCACTTCTTCTTCTGCACAGTCGAGATTCCCATTGTATGATTAGACCACTCCTTGACCTACAGTGCCACTAGTACTTCATCGATCCACACCTTCGACTACTCCATCTCCTACTAATACATCTCCTACTTCTCAATCTCTCCACCTATCTAATCTGAGACTTAGAGATTCTTCCGGTAGTGATAATACCCCTACACTACCAACTCATCATCACACATATATTCTATCATGATCCACGCCTTCTTCTAATCCTGTATTTGAGCCTTCACAGGTTGTGCTTGACTTAGCTCCTGGACAGAGGGACAGACGTAAGAGAGTCATGATTGAGCCTGATGGAGCATCATAAAGTTTTATTTTAATTAATTTATTTTTGCTATCTTAACAAATTATAGATGAACTAATATCATGTTTATTATGTGTCTTGCAGGTGGTATCCTTCGAAATCGGCTGCGGATGCTCTTAAGGAGAGTGTTAGGAGGTTATACTCAAATATATACACCTCTTGGGGGCAGATTCCAAATAATATTCGTCAGATGATGTTTAATGAATTCAAGGCATATATAATATTTTGAGTATTACTTACTTTCACTCCAAAAACCATCGAGATTTTGGTTATTGCAGGCGGTTCAGAGTTGAGGAGGTACGATGGGCTATTAGTAGGATGAAGAGGGTTGAATTATTACCCAAATGCCCTTGAGCGAAACTGAAAAATTAAGGGAATTTCTATACTGGTCTGCGCACAAGGCGCGACCCTGACCCATAACGGACTGGGAGTTTACCAGTCCGCGTCCAAGGCGCGACGCGGACTGGTCGCGGATGCTCACTGTCTCGGCTCCCATTGCGAAAAATTATTCCTGAGAGATATTTTATGGAGGTGCCTAGAGATGAGAGGTATCCCTTTGGTGTATATCAGGGCGATTAAGGATATGTACGATGGAACCAAAACTCGAGTAAGAACGGTGGAAGGAGACTCAGAGTATTTTTCTGTTGAGATGGAACTCCATCAGGGATCTGTGTTGAGCCCTTTCTTATTTGCCTTAGTGATGGATGAGCTAACACGACCTATCCAGAAGGAGGTACCATGGTGTATGCTATTTGCAGATGATATAGTACTGATTAATGAGACCCAGACTAAAGTTAATGACAGGTTGGAGGCCTGGAGACACGCCTTGGAATCCAAAGGATTCAAGTTGAGCAGGACCAAAATGGAATACTTGGAGTGCAAATTCAGTGTTGAGAAGGATGAAGCAAACTATTATGTGAGGCTGCCACTCAGCCTATCCCCATGAGGGAAAGCTTTAAGTATCTGGGGTCCATCATCCAGAACAGTAGTGATATCGATGATGATGTCACACATCGTATTGGGGCAATATGGACCAAATGGAGGCTGACATCTGGAGTATTGTGTGATAAGAAGATACCACATAAACTCAAAGGTAAGTTTTACAGATTGGTGGTTAAACCATCTTTACTGTATGGGGTGGAGTGTTGGCCAATAAAAAATGCATATGTTCAGAAGATGCACGTGGCAGAGATTAGGATGTTGAGATGGATGTGTGGTCACAACAAGAGTGACAAGGTTAGGAATGAGACCATTCGAGAAAAACTAGAGGTGGCTTCGGTGGCTGAGAAGATGAGGAAAGCGAGACTGCGATGGTTTGGACATGTGC
>DF359630.1:126538-144074 GCA_000787875.1 Solanum virginianum
ATAATACAGAGGAAACTCTGCCCAAATTTTTGTAAACTGAATAGTAACTCATGTGATATTCCAAATTGATTATGTTATCTGGGTGCCCCTATCGGATACTAGTCACGGCCCATAGGTTGGGTCGTGACATTTCTTTTCCTTTAGAATTATTCTGGAGGTTTTCTAAATGGGAAATCCTATTAGTGTCAATCAATTATTGCTGCCGAAGAAATTTAATTTCTTCTTTAGCCTGTTGCATCTCATAGCTCAGATCTTCTAGAGAGGTGTTTCTAATAACAACATTATTTTTTTGCTTCTAATCTAAAGAGTGCTTCTGTTAACGAGTAGGGTTTATTTTCAAAATCAAATTTTGATTTAATGGGTTTATCCACTTTATGAGTTCCTGTAGAAGCCATACCAATTATTTTAGCTTGAGTTTCTTCATCTGAAATTTCTTTTAAGAGCTTAATTATATTTTCTGAATTTAACATTTTTATATCTAAGTCCTGAAATTGTAACTGCAATTTATAAAATTCTTCTTGTTTGCAAGAACAATCTGTCTTGGTACAGTTAATTCCACAATTATCTTCTTTTTTCTGAAATATCTTATGACTCATTTTCACTTGTTGTAGATCCTATATCAGTATCCTTTTCAGAGATATATTCTGAATTAGATGCTGATGTGTATAGTAAGTTATAAACCTTTTCATAGATTTCATCGTCTAATTCTAGACCCTTTAATTTTTGTAACTTACAATTTGGAGCAATATGTCCATACTTACCACAGTTATAACATTTAATTCTTCTTAAATCTCTTTTAGAATAATTTTTATGATATTTTTTATTAGATTTCCTGTAATGACACTTTTCTTCTCTTTTTTCTTTACCCTTAAATGAGCGTGATTTCTTCCTATAAGATCTTTCTCTAGTATGAGATTTATATTTTCTATATGAGGATTTATTGGAAGAAGGTCCTGCCACTACAAATTGAGTACAGAAATCTCCTAATTGAGACTTCTCCCTTCTACTCTTTTCCTTTCATTGTTGAGTTAATCTAAGTTCGTTGCATAAGTTTAATCCTTCTTGTGTGCATGTGCCTATAATCTGACCATAAGTATGAGTATCATACGCTAAAATAATTGATATGGCTTGTGCAGGAACTCAGAAAAATGACAAATTGGATAAACCCAATAAATAAAACAATAATTAAATGACAATTATTCTTTAATAAAAAATGATGAAAAAAAATAATTTTATTAAAAAATAATAAAAAATTCAAACAATATTTTGCATTTTCTCACGCGGAAACATTTACATTTACATAAGGGTTTATCGCATAAAACACGCTAGGGTTCTAAGAACTTCTAGATTCATATCGCAACTCTCTGTCACTGTCGCCGGAGATTCTTAGTTGCCGATCTGATCGAAAGCAGGTCGCCGGGAACAATGGCGTTAGCTTTCGATGAATTCGGAAGGCCTTTCATAATATTAAGGGAGCAAGAACAGAAAACCAGATTAAGAGGCCTCGATGCTCAGAAGGCCAACATTTCCGCCGGTAAAGCTGTTGCACGTATTTTGCGTACCTCACTTGGACCTAAAGGCATGGATAAGATGCTACAGAGCCCCGACGGCGATGTTACCATCAGTATGTTTTTCTTCTTCCTTGACGGACATTATGTGGTCGCGCATTAGGCTGGAAGGTTAATAGGTTGGTAGGGATGGGAGGATGTCTAGCCCTGTGGTATAGTAGATAGTAGGTTTAGTTGCTCCCCTGAAGTTCGATCTACCTTTTCTGCTGCTTAATACTAGTTTTGGTGATCTACGTTTTTAAAAAATATGCTTTGTGGTTTTCATTTGACGGCGGTCCCCAGTAAACGGCCTCTCTACATTCTACCCTCCCCAAACCCCACTTGTGGGATTCCACTGGGTATGTTGTTGTTGTTTGGTTTTGATTTTCTTTCTCCAGAAAGTATATTGTTGGAGGGAAATTTTTCATGCAAAGTGTTGTCCAGGAATGTTTCGTCCGGAAGCTGAAAATGTTTTCTGATAAATTATATTTCCAAGATTGATAATAATGCCAGTGAATTACGCATTATTTTGATAAAATCTCTTGAGTATTAATGGTTGAGAATGATGTCCAAGTAATTAGTTGGAGCAAGGGATACTCAGTTATAGTTGGGGTAGTTACAAAGGTGAAATGAATTCTGCACGTAGGTATGAGAAATAATGGAACCATTCTGCTGGAAAATGTATATGTTTTCTTGGGAAAATGTTTTTTGCTAACACACACACACCAGAATAAGACTTCTTCATGGGAAATTATTTGGCATATCGTATTTGTAAATAATTGGATTCTGCTTCGCTTATGGTAATCCTAGTGTTCTAAATGATGATGTGAAAAACTGCAAGTGTAGGAGCTTTGGTTCGGTATTGTGTATTTTATTGATTGTAGAGGCATTACCGATTCTAAGAAATTTTGCTGTAGTTGCAGTTAATGAGGCTATAAGTTCCTTTTTATTATGTCCAGTAACTAGGCTTAGTAGAATGTCCAGTTTACAACTCTAGCACATGGCTCTAGAGTCAAGTTAGTTAGGCTTCTATAGTTGGATGCACCACAGGTTGTTCTCGTGCGTCCATTTTGCTTACTCTGTTTGATGTGTTGTGTGGTCATATTAGTGCCTGCAGTCATACTTGGTTTATGGCGGAATTCTAAGGGTGTAGTGCATAACCAGTGTAGATGTTTAAGCTTTTGATTGCTGTTGATCCATTTTATAGATGGAATTTGGATTGTTGCTTTTAGGATATGTTTTAGTTTGTATCAATTATTTGTAATTCTGATTTTTCTAATAATTTTGAACAATCAAGGAAGGAAATCATGACTCTTATGTCTATTCTTGGACATTTCAATACAAGGTTCAACTGTGAAAGGTAGATTAATATATGATTGAAAGTAAAGATACAACTCGGGAGACTATTTTTGGAGCATTTATATTTAGAATATCTCCTATGTTTGAGGAGGGAAGAGGGGTATGTAGCTTTTCTGTATCATTGATGCCTGGCATATAATATTCCTTTGCTACAAATTGTTGCTCTGTTGACCCAGCTTATTAAGATCTTTTAATCAGTGTTCTAGAAAGGAATTTTTGAGGTGAATTTGGGGCAATATATAATAAATTTTCCTGTGAGGCTTGCCTTTTGAATAAGGCAAGCCACTTGAAGCAAGTTTTTGGTTGCGTTCAGCTTTCCCTTGTTCCCGCCTGATGTGCCTCTATTCTATAGTCTACTTATGTTTGGGAAGAGTAGAAGTTACTTGAACATACTTGAAACTACCATGAACTTTTCCCTTTCTGGATCTAACCTATGCAAACAATCTCATATCTTGCTTTGATGTTACTAATATTGGAGATTTCAATTGTCAGCAAATGATGGTGCCACCATTTTGGAGCAGATGGATGTTGACAATCAGATTGCAAAGTTGATGGTTGAGTTGTCACGAAGTCAAGATTATGAAATTGGTGATGGAACCACTGGAGTTGTTGTCATGGCTGGGGCACTTCTAGAACAAGCTGAGAAGTTGTTAGAACATGGTATTCATCCTATTCGGATTGCAGAAGGGTATGAAATGGCTTCAAGGATTGCAGTTGAGCATTTGGAGCGTGTAGCACATAAGTTCGAATTCAGTTTGAATGATATGGAGCCTTTGGTTCAAACTTGCATGACTACTTTGTCATCTAAGATGTAAGTGACAAGTCAAATTCAGATACCGGTTAGAAATTTCTATGTTGTTGAATTCTGCTTTATGGCTTCGTGAACATGCCTTTTTAAAATATGATACACGCATCATGCAATAGTATTTAGCTGCTTCTAACTATGATAGAAAGGTGTGGAGGTCGCGCATTAGGCTGGAAGGTTAATAGGTTGGTAGGGATGGGAGGATGTCTAGCCCTGTGGTATAGTAGATAGTAGGTTTAGTTGTGTATGTGTGTCTTTATATCTTATGTTGATTATTGTATGTCCCATATTTGTTTCCTTTATTGTATTTATATACTATTACTTGCTTTTCATTTTAGTCATTTCTCTTTTATATCTAGTATCTTCTGCTTGTGGGGCCTTATACTTTTGAGCTGAGGGTCTTCCGGAAATAACCTCTCTATTTCTATGAGATAGTGGTAAGGTCTGCGTACATTTTACCCTCCCCACACCCTACTTGTGGGATTTCATTGGGTATGTTCTTGTTGTTTACTCTGATTACAATGTTTAAGACCATGCAAAAAAACTTGTACTTGATTTGACATGAATAATTTACCGCAGTGTGAATAGATGCAAGCGTAGCATGGCTGAAATTGCTGTTAAAGCTGTTTTAGCAGTTGCTGATTTAGAGAGGAAGGATGTCAACCTGGACTTAATCAAAGTTGAAGGAAAAGTTGGTGGGAAGTTAGAGGATACAGAGCTAATTTATGGTATTATAGTTGACAAAGATATGAGTCATCCACAGATGCCAAAGCAAATTGAGGATGCCAAAATTGCAATTTTGACATGTCCTTTTGAGCCTCCTAAGCCAAAGACTAAGCATAAGGTTGACATTGATACTGTGGAGAAGTTTCAAACTTTACGCCAACAGGAGCAGAAGTACTTTGATGACATGGTTCAGAAGTGCAAGGTAAAATTGCTGAATCTGTACATGAGATAGAGCTCAAGACCTTTGTTGAAGCTAATCCCTTGTTCAATAAGGGAATTAAAATGGGAGGGTTGGAGCAAATAAAGATGGGACATGTTTCTTGGCCCTTGTAGATATATTGGAGTAGTAAAAAGTCTATGATCTGCTAAACTAATAGATCTTTCCTTGAATTTCAGGTGATAGTGTTGCAAAAATAGTCCCTCTCACTCTCTCACATCCATTTATTAAAGGCAATTGTTATTCCCAGCCCATTTTTGCATATGCAGAACTTAGTTAAGAATGAAATCCGGAGATATTTGTTCTCCTCCTATTTGTCTCTTGTCTTGTGAGGTTACACAATGTAGTCTGCTACTAACACAAACAAATAGAGGCAGTAGGGATGCCGATACTTATTTTCACAATTACCACTGAGTCATATATAAGGAAACTTCATTTACAGCTTGTTTGGATGATGGTTACCTATTGTCTTGTATCATATTGTTACTTTAAGTACAATGTTTGTTTTAATTGTTGTTTAAATTTTATTGTATCATGTAACATGGTTTTAATACAACCTATGTGTAGTTATGGTCACAGTTACCACTGAATCATGAGCAAGGGAACCTCATTTACAGCTTGTTTGGATGATTGTTACTTAAATTTTATTGTATCGTGGAAATGTGGTCTCAAGACAACCTTTGTCTTGTTCTGTCTATTTATACATACAAGTTACCAGTTTCAGTTTTTTAATTGTATCATATTGTTGAATCCATAGTTCTGTAACGATGAAAAGTGCCATTTTATGTTATGACAATTTCATATGATCACGTTATTACCTTTCTTGCTCTTATTATTTACTACTAGTCTTATTTTATCCTCTGCTGTACATTTTTTTTAACTCTGCATGTACCATACCTTTTCTTTAATAATATTGTAAGTTTATTTTTTAAATTGCTGGTGCATGATAATATGTAATGATGGAAGCAATTCAATCTATCCAAATGTTGTATTCATCAAATCATACAGTACGATATATTATAAAACGATATGTAAAGCCATCCAAACAATTTGTCAGTGAGATGAGATCATTGATGTGTATTCTTAGGATGTAGTATTGCAATGTGTGTGTTTCTATATGCAGTTTATTTTTTATCTGGACCTATTTTCCTTATATTCTGGTGGTTTGGCTTCTTGGAGTTTCATTTCTCTCAAAAGGGTGCCATATCTAACAGGATGTTGGTGCCAGCTTAGTTATCTGCCAGTGGGGTTTTGATGATGAAGCTAATCACTTACTAATGCATAGAAATTTGCCTGCTGTTAGATGGGTAGGTGGTGTGGAATTGGAGCTGATAGCAATTGCCACAGGTTTGTGTCTACTTATTGGTTATGATGCCTTGCTTCTTTCACCATTTCTGTTGGATTTGCTAATTTAATTTTATTTCTTCTTGGTATTTGTGCATTTGATTAGGTGGGAGAATAGTACCAAGGTTTCAAGAGTTGACACCTGAAAAGCTTGGCAGGGTACATCCCTTTCTTTCTGCTCTGTTTGTGGACGGACATTATGTATCTATGAAAATATTGTGGACTTATTTGTGAAAGTTGTTAAAAGATGATTGGTTAGTTTTATTAAAGCTATAACGGGCTTATCTTAAAATTATGAACATGGAATGCACTCTTTATCTATATATTGTTAATGCCAAACATTGCATGAATATATTGTGAAAGTGATTCTAATTCATTCATATGTAGGATTGCTGGACATCATATCTTGCCATGTACTCCATGAGAGCTTCACCATTTAATTAACCTTCTATTGTGAAATGCACCTGTGGATTTGTAGTTCTCTCTAGTCGCTATTTGATAAATATGATTTTTTACAAGTTCAGGCTGGTATTGTTCGGGAGAAATCTTTCGGTACAACAAAGGATAGAATGATCTACATCGAGCATTGTGCAAATTCAAGAGCCGTAACCATATTTATCCGTGGTGGTAAGTCGATTGTCTACGGAGATGCCTTATTAGTTCATCCTGCTGTTGATGGGAATTGTGTGTTGTTTTTTGTCTGTTTTCTAAATGTTGATTAATAGTCTGCTGAATAGCCTTGTTAGTTTATTCCGCTACTAATGAAGATAGCATGTGGTGTTCTTGGTTTATTTTTTTAATTGTTGATGAATATTCACAAGAAATTGACTTAAATTTGGGAGTTCCATTACTTTGCCTTTGCCCTGTCTGTACATGTTTTATATGATTGTGACAGTATTATTTATGGTTGAACTCTACAAATATGTGCTCCCTGAATCTAGTGGTGCATGATGTCATAACCTTTTCAGTAAAGCTTCCTTAACTGCAATTTTCTTGAATGTAAACACCAGGACAGTTACCGTCTGTACTTCTATTCAATAATACCTTGAAATGAAATTACTCTGCAAAGGAGAGGCCAAATCTTACGTTACTAATTCTAGCGAGGGATAGATTCACGTTTAAGGGGAGGTGAGTGAGTATGATGCTCAGACTCTTAAAAAATGTCAATGGGTGCGTGTAAGATCCTCCAAAAATAGTGTATTTTTGAAGGATCCTACACGGGTGTGGCAACCTGTTTGGAGAGTCCGAGCAACTTAGTAACTACTCCAATTTTTACCGAGTTGAAAGAGCTCTGCCAGTCAGTTTAATTAGGTGTGTCTCCGTGGTTCAGATGGTCCTAACTTTACTTGGAGGTAACCAAACTGAACAAAATATGTCTAAAACCATGGCTTCTTATTTTATTGGCATATTGGTTTGATGTGATTGATTAATCGTTTATGGGTTTAATTGTCAAAAACATTACCAAACTATCCATTTGTTTGAGTTTCATGCCTAAACTATTGGGAGTGTGAGAAACATAGGCACATCTGGGCGTTATATTTTCGTCTAAGTTTTTTTTTTTTTTTTTTTGTTGACATGTAATATTTTTCAATTGATTGTTAAAACTCTGAACTCTTTCCTTCATTATTTCTCAACCATTCTTCTTCTTCTTGAAACTCAAAAAAGGGTTAGTTTAGGTGTGTTTGAGACACTTCACTGTTTTTGAAAATATTGTTCTTCCTCTAACATTACTATTGTGTGAGAGTGAAAACTATTCCTCATAATAAGATATTCTTTAGTAATTACGATTACGTTTCAACAACGATGAAGTTTAAAATGTACATAACAATCAATCCTTGAACCATAAAAACATTGTATTAAAAAGTACAGTGCATTTTAAATGCTCACTGAAAAGCATTTTTCAAAAGTTACTATTTTCCATCAGCAATAGAAGCATAGATATCCCCTTTATGTTTTTATAAGATGGAGATAATTATAGGGGTATTATCCTTCCATAAGATGCAGATAATTATAGGGGTATTATCCTTCCCAGGAAACAGTTTCTCTACCTCTATGAGGTAGTGTCTGCGTACATTCTACCCTACCCAGACCCCACTTGTGGGATTCCACTGGGTATGTTGTTGTATCCTTCCATAAGTAGTTTGAAGTCTCCTAAAAAAGGATTTTAAAAGATTTTATCTAGCAGACTGTTTTTCACTTGAGTATATTGTCTATACTAAACTAAGAGCATTTCATAAGATATATGTACTGAATCAGTTCAATTTGGTTTGCTACAGGTTTTAATTGACAACCAAAATCAGAACATTCCATTTAATTTCTCTAGGGTGCTTGGTTGATTGGTTTATCATCCCACCTCTCCCCTTTAACTGTAACTAACTTGATAGATGGAAGCTAAACATAGAAGTAAGCATAGTTTTCTGTCATCTAGGCAGGTGTCATTCCTTTTGCATGGAATGGTGCAACATATTCCCTTCCCTGTGCAAATCTGAGGTTTTTGTGCTAAAGATTATCCAGCAGTATATGAAATGACATTGCACATGACAAGAACAGTGTTTTTTTGGATGGGTGAGAACTGATATTTGATCACTGTATAGGCAACAAGATGATGATTGAGGAGACAAAACGTAGTATCCATGATGCTTTATGTGTTGCTAGAAATCTTATTCGCAACAATTCAATTGTATATGGTGGTGGTTCAGCAGAGATTTCTTGCTCAATTGCTGTGGAAGCAGCTGCTGATAAGCACCCAGGAGTTGAACAAGTATAGTTTTTAGGTGTTTCTATGTTTTTCTGTATGTCTTTTGTTTTTTAAGTGTCTTTAGCTGAAGCCTCAATTCCTATTCCTGCAGTATGCGATCAGGGCATTTGCAGATGCTTTGGATTCTGTCCCAATGGCACTTGCTGAGAACAGTGGTCTCCAGCCCATTGAAACTCTATCTGCTGTTAAGGCTCAGCAAATTAAGGTAATCCTGACTAATACTTTGGAGCAATATTAAATTAGCCCAATATGAAAGTCGTTCTATGATACTTGTTAACAAAAAAGTGTCCTGTGACATTTCCAGCTGTTTTGAGTGTTGGGTAAAGGGAAAGATACAG
Source organism: Solanum virginianum (assembly GCA_000787875.1). Lineage (NCBI taxonomy): Eukaryota > Viridiplantae > Streptophyta > Magnoliopsida > Solanales > Solanaceae > Solanum > Solanum virginianum. The sequence goes on from DF359630.1 coordinate 135,633, forward strand.
AAGCCACTTTTTCCCATTTCGACTGTCGTGTATCACTTGTGTATTCAATTTTTTTCGGAACAACTGTGTCATCACATTAACATCAAATCTTATATGCAGGAGAATAATCCCTGCTGTGGAATAGATTGTAATGATGTTGGCACGAATGACATGCGTGAGCAAAATGTCTTTGAGACTCTGATTGGGAAGCAACAACAGATTTTGCTTGCAACTCAGGTTGTCAAGATGATCCTAAAGATTGATGATGTGATTTCTCCATCGGAGTATTGATGTTAAGTACGGAAATATGAGTTTTCTTCCCTAGGAGAGGATGAATGATTCCTTCTGGCTATGCATGCTAGAAGTTTTATTGAGTGAACCTTTCACAATCTTATGCTTTGGCTTCTATATTGTCTGTTCAAGTAGAAACTTTGGTGATTGACGATCAGCTTCCATCACAGTATTCTCCTTCGAAAGACCGTTTACTACAATTTTACAACTTATCTCTGCTAGAACTTGAATGCTCAAAAACTGAAGTTTCTATGTGCTCTCGTCTGAACCTAGTGGCTCCTTTATTTTATACTTTATGTGCAACGATGTAGTAATTCTACTAGAAGGATGTGCAATGATATAGCAATTTCCTTGACATCCTAGGTTCAAATTTTAGATGTGTTCTGTGGTGGTTATTTCCAATGTTTTGTGGTAATTGTTACGTAGGAAATTTTCTTCAAGTGCTGTACATTTTGAGATTAGCATGCTTTATAGAGTCTCCAACGAGAGACTGCCGTTTGAGGAATCTGCCCAGAAGCAAAGAGAGACACAGTGATAATAGAATTTGTGGAGATCTTGGGCTTTGATGAAGATGAATTGATATACTGACATTCTCTTCCATTTAGGCACAGAGTCGTGTCGACTATAAGGCTACTAAAACAATTGTCTCAAGTTTAACTTTTTTGACCCCCCTCCTCCCATTTTTTCATATGCAGTGTTAATTTGAAAAGAATAATAGAATAGTTTTTAGGTAATTGTAGTATCATTCTTTACATGGCTATTTATTTTATTTTTTCATTTATATCCTAATGATTAATAGCCTACTCCTATTTTTACCCTTTTCACTATTTTTATTATCTTATTATTGATTTTTAGAATTTCCCAAATAATCAAGTCCTCTGCATATTGAAAAACTATTGTTTATTTACAAATAGAAAAAAAAATTTGGTTTCTTCAGATTTCTCAATTTCTTGAGCTTGATTTTATCATTCCAACTCTATCTTATTATTTTCGTTGAAAATTATCATTGTTAAATTATTATGGTTTAAGGTCTACGTAAACTCTATGCTTTTAGATCTCACTTGTAGGATTACATTTAGTATGTTATTGTTTCTCAATTTATACATATTAACTAAGGAAAAAAAATTAAGAGCTTTGTGTAAAATTTGACGAGTGCAATGTGCGTGAAAATGGTGTGTTAGGGGAATTTCTCGTCTATTTTCATTTTTTTAAGAAAGAAGAAGATTAAGGTTGATGCTGTTACATAGAAGGAATTGGCACAAGTTTGATGGATATTCTATTTATGGGAGGGTGGTGATTCATTTATGTTTGTGTAGCAGTTCATTTAAGGAATAAAAGCTTTAAATATGTGCATGTTAGTTGCTACTGGTAGTTGAGCGGTTACGTCTTGGTGTCCATTGCTCTCCGCCAGAAATCTTGCATTTATGATTTTTGTCAAAACATGCATTCTTTTTGGTGACTTGCAAACATGACTCTGTCCCTCTTCTTTTTTTTTTTTTTTTAAAAAAATTAAATTTTTTTTTTTGCATCAGTTTGGTTTTTTTTTTTTTTTTTTTTTTTTTTTTTTTTTTTTAATTTCACTCAAGTTGCATTTATGTTCATCTACCAACCCATCCATGTGAATGAAACCCCCTAGTGGGACATCTTAGACAGAAATAAGTAACAGAAACTTACTGGTCATTTGATCATGTTTTATCATATTTTTTTTTGAAAATAAAACACAATATTGCTTTGACTTTTTAAAAATATCATCGTACTTGTGTTGAATTTTTTTCAAAAAATAATTATTTTGACACCCCAATTACAAAGGCTCAGTTGAAGTGAGTAGTTAGGGAAATTGAAGCACAGTTATTTGTAGTTGAAATGTGGTCGTAGTATACACACTTGATCCTTGATTATCACATAATAATACAATGAGGGGGGGTCAAGTCCTGTCCTTCATCACCCATTTATATACTATATGGGGATTGATAATATTTCACAATAAGACACTTAAAAAAGAAAAAAAGATATCATGCTAATTAGGATTATTAGTAATCCATCAACATTTTTTGCCTTTTTTGCAAGCAAGTGCACCAGCATTCATTGTAATGGAATTAACCAAAGTAGATGGCCTTGCACTTAAACTTGAAGCTTTAGCATAACTTGAAGAAGCTCCAGCACCAGACCTTGTGAAAAAAGCTCCATTAAGCATTAAATCACCTTCAGATCTCCAATTCCAATTCTTCCATTCACTTTCTGCTGCATCCTCATGTTTTGTTACCTTTTTAACAAACATTATGTCACTACTTAATAAAGCAACTAACCATACTTTTTTCACTCTTTCATTTTTATTAAGTAGTGAAAAAAGTTCACTTTTTTTTATAATTACAACAACATACCCAGTGAGGTCTGGGAAGGGTAGAATGTACACTGACCGAGAGACTGTTTCTTGAGAACTCTCGTCTCAAAAACCAATAAACTAGATATGGAATATATATATTTTTTCTTTAAAAGATTGAATGAAATGTACCTCCTTGTTGAAGATATCATTAGGAGCGAGAAATCTATTGCCTTGACTATTGATGGTTGGATAAGCACTCCCTCCAATTGCATACATCTCCCAATGAGTGTAGTCATTATTGACCACATGGAAATATCCATGCCTACATCTGTATAAGTCTCAAAAACATTTTGTCTTATTACCCCCCAATAAATATATGTTTTTGTTAAAAAAAACAAACAGGACATATTAGATCCAATTTTTGTTGTGTTTTGTTACCTTGGCATCCTCTGTACAAGCCCTTCTCCAAAATGGTTAAAAGCAATGGTAACTTGCATATTCTTGTCTCTAGTATATGTATCACTATGCCCTAAAAGCATCACCTGTCGAGGTAAATTCAAAATTTAAAGTCGAGTAGAAAATGAAGAAAAAAGGTGATATATATATTACCTTATTATGATGTGTCATATAATTATTGGAAATTGTAATGGCAGTAGATCCACGAATGGCGTCAATCAATCCATCTCTACAATTTGACAAAGAACAATGATCAACCCAAACATGACTTCCTCCAAATATAGAAACTCCATCTCCATCAGATAATGTTCTCCAACCATAATGTTGTGGTGAATCTCTAACATAAGCATTCCCACCTTGTTGACAATCATGAATATTTAATCCATGTATAATAATATTAGTTACATATTGTATAGTTATACATGGACCACCAGCAATATGTACACTAGCACCTCTACCATCAATAGTTTTGAATGAATTCAACATTAGTTCTTCTTTTAACTTAATGACCATGTCTCTAGCAAATATAATCCAAAGGGGTTCATCTTGAATAGCACCATATCTTAATGTTCCTGGCTTTGGGTTCACTGGATCATCACTAGTATCAGTAACTATGTAGATTTTGCCATCTTTTCCACCAATTGCTTGTTTGCCAAACCCAATGGCACAATCAGCTAATCTTTGTCTGTTTTGTTCCCAATTGGGGTCACATCTCCAACAATCATCAATGGGATTGCCTGTGCCACATGACAAATACCCTAACTTCCTCCTTGATACATTGATTTTCCTGCAATAGGAGAAATAAATTAAATAAATACGAAACTATAGATTCATATAACCGAGCCCAACAAATGTTGATAACAAGAGTAAGGGTGTAAAGTGTCATACTGATTAACTTCTTGGACAATAACTTCAGGATCAGGAACATGAGAGGAGAATGTGAAGATAGGAGCTAATAAAGTAAGAAAGAGAAGAAAGCAAAGTGGCATTCCCATTTGAAATCCCCTTTTGTGTTGTTAGAGGAAGATAAAATAATAAGAGGAGTTTGGAATGAAGGGGATTTGGGACTTTTGGAGGGGTTTTATATACAGAGGAAGAGTACATGAAGGGAGTTATGAACCAACTTGGACCTACTTCCTGACTTCCATGTATCTACTGTTCCATAAATTTGACCACAATGGTAATACTTTTTATTTAAAAAAAATGTCTTGAGTTCGAATTTTATTGGGGTGCAGAGTTGCTTTTGTTAGAAAATGTTTTACTTTCACTATGCAAGACTTTTCAGTGTGAATTCAGATTTAGTCCGACCTCAATATGTATATCGAGTGAAAAAACCAAAAAGAAAATGTTATAGTGTAAATGTTTTGTTACACAATAAGTGTTCTTAACTACTCCTTCCATCACTTTCTTTTTTATATGCATGTTAAGAAATCATAAATAAAAAGATAACTTTGCCCTCTAAGAACCTCTTTGCAACTTTACAAACTAGTATGAACATTTTCATAAAGGATTAATTGCAAGGATAATATGGAAAAAAATTATTTAATTCTTTCTTAATTTAATTAGGTGAACAAGTCTGCAACGCGTACTTGTTTCATGACAGTTCAAAAGTTTGCAAACTATTTCAGTTTTAGTGGGGGCAAAACTCTGGTCTTGCATACGAACTTTCAGCACATGACTTTTACTTTCAGCATGCATTTTCACTATGATTTTACTAATATATTTGAGACATGCTTTAGCTATTCTTGAGTATAGTGCAATATCTCGAGTACTCCTTTTGGCCATTTTAAATGCTAGTACATTTCATGTACTGACGTCTCTTGGACCTGCATCTTTTCATAACGCAAATACAGGTGACAGAGTCCTTCAGCAAATGCACCGTTGAGGAATCACAGTCCATCCTGCTATTAGTGAGACCTCCTACCATTTAGAGACTTGAGACTTTTTCTTTCATTTCAATATTTATATTAGTTGTTTCTGACTAAGTTGATTAGAGGTTCCATTGATCAAATGTTATAAGTCATTGTTGAGATATTTCCTCTGTTGGATGGTATGCAGATTATTGCAATTCTTTTAGTTCATTGTATTTAACCCCATCATTTTCTATTTATGTTTTCGCTGAGTAAAGTAGTCAGACCAAGTGGTTCACTTGAGACTAGAAATGATTTTGGGTGCCAGCCACATCTAGGGTGTGAACTTGAGGCATGACAGTCAAACACACCTCTTATGTCATGACCCAAGCCTAGGGCCTAGTCATAATATGACGAATGAAACATCCGTGGGTACCTTATCCAAGGCATCTTAGCATGACAAGCATTCATAGGCATAAATTCATTCATTTTGCAGAAATAAATGGGATAGAGTTTATGAGATACCATTTGGAATAAAAACAACATCTTAAAACATACATAATATCCTTAAACATACCAACTAGAACATGGATAAACTAGAACCGGTAAATAATCAATTTCCCTCAAATAGAAAAGATTTTAAATTTGAACATAGAAAGTAAAATCCTCCAGTTTAAAAATTAAAATAAAGATCGTGTCCAAAATTACATAGCAAGAAAGAAAAATAGGTGGAGACCCGAACTAAGGCTCACCACAACAATACTAGTCTTGAAATGTCAAAAGAACTAGCCACGAGCAGAGGGAGGAGTGCATGCCCATACATGGTGATATCATGTAGGTAAAATATGCGTTAATACTTTGATATGTACTAAGTATGTGATATGCAATACAAATATAAAATTATAATATCATTATTCATAAGTTAAGGACTTTTATGCATGGAACGGTAAAAAATCGAACACTAAAAATCGAACCAAACTTCAACAACACCGAACCGAAGAACCAAATGCCCACCCCTATAAGAAGCATACATGATCAAGGGAGTAATATGTTTATACAAAACATGCATCAATAGCCCACTCTTTCCATTCAAAAAACATTCACATCATTGGGATCATCACCATCAACTCAAAACACATGAAAATACTTAGTAAAACATCACATGATAAAACATCATAAAATCATCATTAGCATGCATAATAGTATTTGAAAACTTTAAGAAAAGGTAAAAGCATTTAATGTAAGACTTTGTGGGTGAAAGGAGACCCACAAATCAACTTACATACCTTAGGTAAGCTTATGAAGGACTTTAGAAGTGACATCTTTGACTCTTACTAGATCATATATGCATCCCCTCGAGATCATTTTCTGGTCTTTAAGGAAGGAAACAATCTGACCTCTACATGAAGAATTTTCACCCTCCCACTCAAGAAGAGACTTATTTGGAAATTGAAACTTGACCCTACGAGTTCGAAATCTATGAAGGCATAAGAAGCATGCAACCAATCCATCCCAAGTATAACATCGAAGTCAACCAAGGAGAGTTCTACTAAGTCACAAGGGACAACTTTGTGCAAAATGAAAATGAGACAATTTCTATAAACTCTTGTGCAATTATAGACTCTCCTACATAATACATACTTCATAAGGCTCATTAAGAATTTTGGGACATGTATGAAATCTATTTGCAAGAAAGGAATTATAAATGACAAATTTACACTTGGATCTACCAATGCATATGCATCAAAATTATAACCTTTCAACATACCAATAACAACATTCGGGGCCTCTTCAACTTCTTGTTGGCCATGTAGAGCATAGAATTAGTTGGTCCTTGGGGCACCTTGAACTTTCCCGCCTTGGACTTGGGGCCTTGCACCTCCACTCCTACAATCCTTTGCATGTTGCCCGGGCTTTCCATGCTTGAAGCATGCATTTGAACTACCAAGAACTCTTCCTTATGGGGCCTCCCACACTTGGGGAAATTTGGAGTTTGTGGCTTTGGAACTACCCCCTTGTCCTTGCTGGATCGGAGAGAAAGAGTGTTGGTAGATCCTTGACCACGTGGCTTATGGCCACCTTGGAACTTATTGTGGCCTCCACTTATTTGGTGAGAATACCCCCCACCATCAACCTGAGTCCTCTTGGACTCTTTAGCTCTTTCTCTTAACTTCTCCTCCTTGATTTGTTCAGTGTATGTCATCAATCGAGATATGTCCATCTCCATCATAAGTGTGGCCATCTTGCACTCCTCTGACATCAAGTTTGATAAACTGAATATGAACTTGCTCATCTGAGCTCTTGGATCTGCTACCGTGAATGGGAAATATTCAGAGAGTTTGGTAAACTTGAGAGAATACTCTCTCATGCTCATATGCCCTTTTTGAGGTTGATGAATTCTTGTACCTTGGCCTCCCTCAACTCTATTGGAAAGAACCGGTCCAAGAAAACACCCTTGAAGTCTTCCCATTCAATTGGACTGCTCTTTGGCCCTTTTCCTCCACCCATTGTTCATATCATATCTTTGCCACCCCTTTTAAACACTCAAACTTATTCCAAATAAATTCAAATTTAAAACATAAATTTCACGTAACAAAAAAATTCAACCATCAATTTATCAACATAACAACAAATATATCAAACTCATTTAACATCCTTTTAATTTTTTCATAAATCTCTATGTTTAGTCATATACGACTTAAACCTATGTCAAAATTGGCTAAAGTTTCAATTATACATATTTGAATGAGGAAGCTGAAAAAGCGGAAAAAAAGTATACTCTAATATACTTTAAAGTTGCATTGTTTAATACTGAATATTTGTGCAAAAAAATATGAGACGAATATTACTTAATCAAATGGAACGATCAAAATAAGGCACTCATAAAACTTGTTAGAATTATGCTTCTGAACTACAATAATTTAATTTTATTGCTTTAATTTTTTAATAAATCTTAATTAATAGTTTGTTACCTAATGTTTCCTATTTATTAGTACTTAGTTTTTTTAAGATATATTTTCCAGAGATATGCTAGACTAGTTTATCATTGTCTTTTTACTAATTTTGTTCTTATAAATGTAGAGCTCAAGAAAGCAAAATTAAATAATTCTCTTTGATCACCCATACCATCAACAGACAATAATACAGAAAATTCTCTCCACTTTGGTTCTTGTTTTAACATGGTAGCAGAGCTTTTACGGTCTTGGTAGAAAATCAAAGAGCTTTCGCTGCCGGCGGGCAGCTATGAGCCATATATGCCGCCCGTCTGGCCAATGATTATGTTAGCCAAAAAAAAAAAGATTTGGTCATCGTGCATTAATTTTCGATAACTTTCTAGGGTTGTTTTGTGTCAACCTCACATATGTCAGTGTTTGTGTAGCACCGTGCCATTATTCCGGCGACTACTTTTTTTTGTGTGACGAAACCAATCAATCACGCAATTTTGTGATGAAAGATGACCGACGAGACAGGAAACACCGGTGAAGGAAATCGTGACCATGGTGAAATACGAAAAATAAACGACCCGTCCTCACCATACTACCT
>DF359630.1:144267-167844 GCA_000787875.1 Solanum virginianum
GCAACTATCGAGAATGGGCAACGGCGATGAAGAATGCGTTTCGCGCAAAGCGGAAATTGGGGTTTCTAGATGGAACCATTAATCAGCCCATGAACAATGAAAGAGATCTTGAAGACTAGCACACCGTCAATTCCATGGCGGTGGGTTGGATTATGACTGACCTTGAAGACTGGCACACCGTCAATTTCATGGCGGTGGGCTCTTTACCTAGAGGTTATATTAAAATAGGAATATTCTCTTATTAATTTCTTTTCTTTTTGGAATGATTCCCTTATTAATTTCTTTCCTTTACCTAGAGGTTATATTAAAATAGGAATATTCTCTTATTAATTTCTTTTCTTTTTGGAATGATTCCCTTATTAATTTCTTTCCTTTACCTAGAGGTTATATTAAAATAGGAATATTCTCTTATTAATTTCTTTTCTTTTTGGAATGATTCCCTTATTAATTTCTTTCCTTTACCTAGAGGTTATATTAAAATAGGAATATTCTCTTATTAATTTCTTTTCTTTTTGGAATGATTTCCTTATTAATTTCTTTCCTTATACGTGTAAAACCCTCATGTATATATGAATGAATAGCTCATACCATCAACAGACAATAATATAGAAAATTCTCTCCGCTTTGATTCTTGTTTTAACAATCTTATTTTTCTCTCATTATTTTTCAACTTCTTTTCTAAAAATCAACAAAACTTTTATCATTTTCCTACAAATTAGTACTATAGAGATAGGTAACCACATCAATACTAAAAGACCAAGAATAAGTCACAAATAAATTTGGTAGCTAAATATCAAAATTTGTCATTAATTCTATTTAGCGATAGATGAGTAATTTTTTTTTTTGTTAGATACAAAGAATTTACCGATGAAATTGTCCTAATTTTCCTAGTTAATTCAGGAAATTGGAAAAAAGAAGGAACAATACTTGATTATTCCCTATAAGAATATTGATTATATGAATATCTGTATATTCCCATCTCTTCAGTATAGGATCTAGAGTTTTGATTTATCACAAGAGATTTTACGATTTTTTTTTCAATTTCTTTGATGAAGATGAGATATGAATTAATTTCCATAAATTTAATGTAAAAAAAAAACTAGGGCTTTGTGATGTAAACTAGACTTCTTATAACTTGGATCGATCTTAATTATTTTGACCTTGGTTTAGACAATAATTTGAGATAATATAATGCAAAAGGAATTTAACACTTAGTATTTATTAGAATAGGAAGCGATATATATTTGCAGGATGAAATTTACAAAGAATTTTTGGTTAAATCAAGTGCAAAGAATATGGTTATTGTCATAAAAATTTGCTTTAAAAAACTAGCTTAATTAAGAGATGATGAAAATAGTCTGAGATGATAAAAGGCGATAACAATCCATATCGTCAACAAATGTAAGATATTTAACATCCTTTTGTAATCTAAACAAAATAAAAATGTGAACAACATAAAATAATTGCTCAATATTGAATAAAGTAAAAATAAAAATGAATAAGATCTTAAATCTAACTGGTCATCGGCTCATGAGGTAGAAGTATCAGTGAACATGACACACTAATAAATATGAACGAATGATAAATGAAGATAATTGCTCATTTTGTGGTAGGGAAATTAGAATGAACATTTGTCTCACAAGATCATATAATTTAAACATAAGGATCCATTTTCATTTACCCTCAAAACAAACAAAATTTTGTGACTCGTGATTGTACGTACGGTTTGGGAATTTTTGCCCAAGAAAAGGGGATCAGAGTGAAAAGGCAAATAAACTGATAAAGAATAGAAGCACATGATCAAGATTGGTTTTATTGGGAAATAATATGTCCTATGCAACCTCCCACGTTATCATTTATTCTGAATATTAATTTATTTATGCTGTTTGGTTTACTGGATTCAAGTATACACATGTAGAGCGTGTTCCGTATGAAAGAATATACTTTAGAAAAATAAATTAACTTTTTTACATTTGATATATATATATGATTGTAAAAATATTTGTATATAATCTAAACAAATACTATCGAAAATGAGGATAGGATGTACATGGTGTGAGGTGGGCGTGATGGGGACTACCTAGTGAAGTGAAGATGATGTGTGCTTGAGAGTGAACACAATTAATATGAAACGCCATTAAAGGAATTTATTTTTCCAATTTCTACTAGAAAATCATTCTTCTCATTTTTAAGGAACTTATTTTCCTATAAAAAAAAAGTGTTCTCCAATAATTTAACCAACCGAACATGAAAAAGAATTAGAAAAAAATACTTACAAAAAATATTTTCTTCTCTACTGAAAAGTCCATAAAGTAAACAACGTTTACGTACACCATCAACGAAATGAGTTAATTTGTGATTACTTTAGTTAGTCATTTTGATTTATGTGTAATCTTGTGCGCAAGTCTACTATGAAGGTGCAATTTGTTTGCATAAAATTTAAGCTCTTGTAAGGTTATGATTGTTTAGTCTCTATAGTTGGGTAATATTTGTGATTAAGAAACCAACAAATATCTTCTTAAATCTTGATCTTGACAAGAATATTTTAATTATTTCCTCTTTTATGATTGATTAGGATCATTCATTGGATGACATAATTTTTTATCGATTAATATAAGATACTAGAAATACAAAATTTCGGACAAGTCCGGACTCAATATGTATTATTTTATTTATTTTAATGTATATGACACAGATAAAAATTAGAAGGGCTATTTTAAATTTTTTAAATGTTTTTAATTGTTAATTATTTTTATAGTATTTTTAACATATTTTTCAAATAGCATCTATGGCATATGCGATATTTTGATAGTTAATTAATTTTTTAATATATTTTAAAAATATTTTAAGTTTTAAATTATTTTAATTTATGTGACATATATATTTGAAACTTTTAGAGTTAATCAATTTTAAAATATATTTAAAAATATTTTAAGTTGTTAGATTTATGGTACTCATAGTCAACAAAATTTTCAAATAATATATGTCACCCCATATATCTCAATTTATGTGTCATAGGTGAAATTTTGAAAGTTAATGAAATTCTTAATATATTCTAAAAATATTTTAAGTTGTTAATTATTGTGATATATAGTACTTTTAACATAATAAGCAAACAATATATGTTATCACATCAGTCGCAATTTATGTGGCATAAATGAAATTTTGAGAGTTAATCAAATTTTTTTAAATGTGTTCTAAATATTTAAAGTTGTTGATTATTGTGATTTACAATATTATCTTTTTTATAAGTTTTAAATGTATTACATATTAATAAGAAAGTAAGACAAACAAATTAAAATGGAGAAAACACTAGATATAAATAGAGAAAATTAGAGGAGAAAGGCAAATCGACTAATTAACCAACACCATAAGCTCCTCTATTTAGTCTTCTACTTATGTGGCATGGGTGAAATTTCGAAGGTGGATCAAATTTTTAATATATATTTTAAATATTTTAAGTTATTACTTATTATAATTTATGCTACTATTGTTTCATAATTTTTAAATACATAATATACTAAAATAAATAAATACTAAATATTTTAATTGGTAGTACTATTTTTTAATATGCATTTTAGATATTTGAAATTGTTGATTATTGTAATTTATAGTATTAGTTTTTCATAATTTTTAAATTTCATAATATAAAAAAATAAATGAAGACATATAAATATTGTAATTAATATTACCTTTTTAAAATAATTTTTTAGTACATAATTTATACTAAAATAAAAAGAAAAATAAAGAAAGAAATACTAAATATAAAATAGGAAATTTGAGGAGAAGTGTAAATTGGTAAATTAACTAACTGACCCTAAGCTCCTCGTGTTTCTCCCTCTCGATATACACACACATACATCTCTCGATATACACATATTGTCACGATCCAAGTCTAGGGCCTAGATGTGACATGATGAATGGGAAACCCGAAGGGATCCCAATCAAGCCTCTTAACATATTATTATACATCCTTGGTCGCGGAAAAAATAATACAACAATAAGATATAGTAAAAAAGGAACATGGGGCTAAGGACATCTTTCATATCATAAAACATCAAAAGAGTCAAAGAGAGTCAAAGCTCATAGCATCATTACATACTTATCCAATAACACCTCTAAGAACTTGGTGGAGGGCCAAAACAAGCAACCGGGCTCATCCTCATAATAATGACAATAGGTAATCCAAGTGTACAAGATATATTCTAAACATAAGCATGGAAGAAGGTAGATATTGTCCTCGGACATGAGGACTCACCAAAAGCCAACTTGAACAATCTGTCTAGCCACGTGGAGAAAAACCAATAGGAGCTTCGGTTCCTATATGGTAATATGATATAGACATAGAGTATGCGTTAGTACGTTTGAATGTACTAAGTATGTAGGATGCAATGCAACAAGAGATAGACAACATAATCGAAATGCATAAATGTAGACAATTGATAGCATAATAACAATATGACATGTACGAATGATGTTTCAAGTAAAAAACATGCTTTTATAAAACATAATACATGTGCAAGAAGATACCATCATCATACAGTTCATAGTTTATCAAGGTACAAACCCCTTGATTGGTTGGTGAATCATCTCACCCTACCACCCATGGTAATTGAGGTACAAACCCCTCAATTGGTTGTCAAGGTACAAATCCCTCGGCATAGTTGGTGGATCGTCGCACCCTACCACCCATGGTATTGAGGTACAAACCCCTCAACCCGGTTACTAAGGTACAAACCCCTTGATTGGTTGGTGGATCGTCGCACCTTACCACTCATGGTGATTGAGTTACAAACCCCTCAACTCGGTTACCAAGGTACAAACCCCTTGATTGGTTGGCGGATCGTCGTACCCTACCACCCATGGTAATTGAGGTATAAACCCTCAACTAGATTGTCAAGGTACAAACCCCTCGGCATGGTTACCCGGGCTCTTAACCCCCCGAGTAGGGCATGGCCAATTTTCAACCCTATATAGGAGAATATCATATACATACATTCCTTTCATCATCATAAATTCATTCAACTCATAAGACATGTATTGGACCTTCAATTCCTCAAGAAATCATAATCGAATATTTTATCAAATACTTGGTAGGTGTGCAATGTTAGTGTAAAATCATGCAATTAAAAAGTGAAATCATATAAGAAATCTTGAAGTCAATCATCTCACCAATACTTGGTAACGCCATCATACAATATACATCAAAACTCTTCATCAAATCTCAAGATAGATCCAAGATTGATAGATCAAAACATGCTAAAACAATCACAATTTCATAAAACCCCAACATAGTGTGCAATAAAATTCATAATAAGTAATACCCATGAGTAAATCACTTTAAATCATACAATTTAGGTAGAAAAGAAGTTTGGGCACCATGAGTGAAAGGACCCAATGGTTGAAACCCACATACCTTGACTTTGGAGAATTCCTTGAAGAAGATTTGAATGGAGACTTGAAGCTTGGACGAATTCCTTAAGATCCAGAAGAGATTTGGACACTTGAATTTTGAGAGAAATATTAGTCTAATATGGCTAAGTAATGGTATTTTCACGTATGGGAAGGCTTAGGCCCAAGACCCAAAAGTCTTGGATCGAACTTAAAAAAATTGCACCAAAATACAGACTGGCACGCCCCTGGCGCTACATACAGACTGCCGCGCCTTGGCTGCGTCGCGCCAGGGGCACGCCTGCTCACTATGTTTTGCTCACTTTAAATTTTTGAAATTCGCTACGGTTGCTCTAAAATTGGGGTTAGACCCATTTTCACTCAATTTGACCCCCTGATCAAGAATATGAAGTCGAATTTTTGATATGAAACACAAATTTTGAGATATATGGAAATCACGATTCCAGAAACTTTCGAGGTATATTTTCGGGCACTTTTTGGGATCGATTCAATATCTCCCCTTTGGGAACATTCGTCTCCAAATGTCAAAGAAATACATATAAGAGAAATAAACAAGATGATTTCAGCCCACACGAGAATGCAACAATGCACTTAAACATTATTTTCAAAAACCTCAACATAAGTGCCAAAATCAACATGAACTTGTCAATATAAACATGAATATATGCAAATGACATGATGACTGAGACTTATGACTTGGAACCATGGAAAAAGGACTTGACGCATTATCATAAACTTAAGTAGAATTAAAGAGATACGAATATTGCTTTTCCATGCCCACTCCGGCTCCCCAAGGGGCACTTTCAACTTGACAATTTTTCCGATGGGCCTTGACGAACACTACCTCCTTATCAATCAACTTCTCCATCCATCCAGCTAATGCCTCCATCGGGACCTTCTCCTAAGCTAACGCATCCTCCACAACACCCACGACCTCAAAAAGCTTTATAGCACTAGAGTCACCAACACATCCCCTCTACCTAGAAGCATGAAGAATCGAACGAACCACACCTATATCCATAAGTAATTCCCCCTTCGTATGCAGCCTTACCAACCTTCCTCAATACTCCATAAGAACCTACTAACCATAAACTCAATTTCCTCTCTTGCCAAATTGGGCCACACCCTTCATGGGTGAAACCTTCAAATAGACCCAGTCACCAACCTTAAATTCAAGATCCCTTCTCCTCACGTCGGCATAGACTGTTGATGACTTTGGACTATTTTCAACCCTTCCCTAACCAACCTTACCTTCTTCATGACCTCCATAATGATACGCCCAAATTTACACTCCAAACGGATAGTAAAGAGTTCGTTGATCAAATATAAAACTCAACTAGAGTTGAGGTCGATCCCACAGGGAATGTGTGAGAATATATCTATTAGCACTATTTTCAAATGTAATATCTATTCCGAAAACAAAAGTGCATAAAGTAAATATGAGGGAGGGGGAGTTTGGTTTTTCAAACTAATTAACTAAAGAAAGCAATAAATGAATGCAAGAACGACTAGAATTCAATCAATTTATGCGAGACTAGGATTGTGTTCCCCATGACAACTAATGCGATAGCCGAATCTAGTGGTAAACTCGTTCATGATTATGTATATAAGATCTAACAAGTTATGTAACATCTAATTCACCTTTCGGTCCCTCTTAAATGCATATCATTCATCACCTTTTGGTCTCAGAACGTCTACGTATTAACCCATGTTGTTTATCCCAAAATACTCTCACCTTTCGGTCTCAAGTACTTAGACTAGGTTAAAAACCTCGAATTTCCATCATAGAACTCTTTTCCTAACCAAAAAACCCCTTTCGGGCATGCAAAGTATAAAGGATTACCCTAATGCGTCGAATCATTAAGGAAGAAATTATAACGAAGATTACTACGATACATACGCTAATCAATCCTGAGATTTACCCCATATTTGCCTATCTTATTGATTTGTCATGGTTCCCACAACCCTAGTTATACCATCATTCTTTGGGTTCTGAATAATGTCGCATCACCTCAAATGGGGCAGTCCAGTCACGTGCAACCACCATAGGAGCGAAAATCATCTTTTGCTTCAGAGTCTCAAAGGCATGAAGAAATAAAACTCATAACAATACAAGAAATTCATAATAGAAGACTTACTATTAAAGAATCGATGAATCCACAAGCTACAAGCTTGAATTCGATAAGCAAAATCCCAAACTCTTGTGAAATCCCTAAGAAAATAATATTTTTCAATGTTTTCTAGCTCTAACCGTTCAAGACTAACTAAAAAACTAAATAAAATAACCATTTATATATAAAGAAAGCCTAATCCTAATTAAAACAGAAAAAATTCATTTGCATGAACATGGGTCACCACACGGCCCGTGTGACGATAGACGGACCTTAAACGGTCTATGTAGCTGCCCTTAGCCTCACTTCACTGCTCGTCATGTGCTGTTAAATGCTCAGGAAAATGGCCCGTGTGAAGTAAGATGGTCCATGAGATGGGCCGTCTGTCGTGCCTTTGCCACTTTCACTCAACTTCTTCCACACACCTCCATGTCACGGTTGATCACATGATCCATGACATGCACCGTATGACCTCCCTTAGCCCATTTTACTAGCTTTTCGATGGTGTCACCTTCATGTCAATCACATAGACCATGGGACGACCCGTCACACGCTCAACGACCTGTAAAACGGGCTGTCTCTTTCCACTTTTGCCGAAATCTTCCAACCTTCGACAATGCCATCTTCACATCATTTTGACGAACCTCATAAAGACTTGTTTGACATCCCATGGTCCGTGACACATGTCATGGGACTTGCCTTCATCAAATAGCCATTGCCATCAGCCAAGTGTGAGGCCACAGTAGGCCTCACGGTCCGTGTAGAAGTACACGGGCTGTATAGGTCCCCGTGTGCCCACACTTAGTTCCATTTTGGCTCATCTTTGCCTTCTTTTTCATCCTTTTTTCTTTCGTATTATCATTCTTTCTATGCTTTAGTCTGTTTCCTAAAAAACAACAAAAACAAACATCAAAATAACAAGTTTGCTTGAGAACGTGCAAAAATTATTTGTTTAAAGCGTTATACAAGTCGTATTTCTATGACTCATCAACACCCTCAACTTAGAATAATTGCTTGTCCTCAACCAATAACAACTTAACCAAACAGCGCATAAACACAAGTGTTCACTCAGACTATGGATCACCCTAAAATTTTTCAACGCATATGCCCCGCTAACAGGTTTAAGAATGTGCTCACACCCTAAATGGCGCATGCATGGTCAGTCCACATATGATCAGGAATACAGCGACGCCAGTTAAGTTAGCAATCAACTGATACAAAAGATAGTGCCCTCACCACAACGAAGTCTCATATTCAACGTAAGCATATAAAACAGAGGCTGGAATGTAGTACTCACTCTCAGAAATGACTTCTAGTGGACACACACGGCGCGATCATAAACTTGCCCTTATTTTCACCACCTTAACTCTTGAATGGCCTTTTAGGATCACATTAGGACTTTTTCGGCTTGTAACATAGGCTCAGGCTCGGGTGAGATATATTTAGGATTAAAGTGACTAAACGGCCTCTCCCAGACACTTGCTTCAACTCAGCCATTTGCGTTTTGGTCACCAACTTTTCCTGCCCCTATTTTTCCACTTTCTATAGTACATGAAGTGATTTCAGTGCTCATTCACTCATTTTTATTTTTTTTGTTTTTCGCTTATTGCTTTGCTCATGGTCACACCTATTTCTTTTTCTCTTTTTTTTCACTTTATTCTTTTCCACACTCATTTTTCAGCTCTCTCTGCACTAGCCACTCTCAACTTAAGTCTTTGGCTTGGGTCAAGGTTCATAATATCTTTCTAAAGGACTAGGACCAATGTCCTTGGAGAGACCAAGGCCAAAATAGAGATCAACAGATAGATTAGGGAGGTGAATTTGGGTGATTTCAAAGAAAAGGTCTATTTAGGCTCAACTTTTAGTTCAAAGGGACAATTGGTCAATTTTTCTTGGCTAAGTGACTATTCAACAACAGCGGCCTAAGATCCCCTCCTAATCCAGTCATTCAAGTATTTCAGTGGGACTAACCAGGTAAGTTCTATCTCACAAGTACGTCGACGAAATTATGCAATTAGCTGATACATACACGACACATCTTTTACACTAGTTGGTACTAAATCACATAGGCCTACTTCATTCATCAAAATACCAACCATACACATATAATACTTATCACAATCGTGCAAGTTAGTCAGGATGAGATGCAAACACATATGTACTTAATAATGTTAACATGAAACATCACAAAGATCAACACAAAGGCTACCCTAGACTTCTGCGGCACTTATATTTACACAAACAATACGACCTAAACATGTCAGTTGTACTAGATAATACACTTGAGAGAAAAGAAACATGACAAGAAAAACTCTCAAGTGGCAATATACCCCAGCCCCTCTAAATAGACAGTGTAGTGTCCTCACTATACCATAACACACTTAAATGAATAGATAGAGGGATAGAATATACCTGGGACGCCCTAGGCGTCAGCAGTGTTTGTGGGACCAAAGGTGCTAACGGAGGCTCCTGCCCCTGTGGCCAGCCGCTCTCGTTCAGCCCATTCAACTGTTGCTTAGCGCTGGACCCTGGCGGCTTTGCGCATCTACCGATCTTCTTCTCTCTATGGGTCATTGGGAGGACTCTTTTGTTAAACCCAACATTTACCCTTGTCCTTCCTCCTAGGCGGCTCCGTAGGTGGTGCCGGTGCCTCATATTGGGCTAGTGGAATACCTCATATCTCATCCAAAGCCAGCGCTGTGGGTACATTGAATAGGTTCATCCACGACTTTAGAGGTAGGGCCGGTGCAGGGGCCCAGCACTGTGCAGTCAACTTAGCAATTTGGGCCTTTATACCATTCACTGTCTGTACTAGATCCTTTATTTCAGCTCCGATCATATTCCCGAACATGCTATGGAAGTATCCCTCCAATGTGTTAACTTGGCTCTGCAGGGTGGCGATTTGGCTTCTAAGGGTGTCGTCAAGTTGGTCCACCACTCGCTGTGAATGAGATTGGATGACGTAGGGGATCTGCAACAAAAATCCTCACTTTTTATGGGTTAAGCCTTAAGAACTCAACAGGATCTGATCTACTATCTAATCAACAATGGCCCATGTCTGCTGTTGGTCCACCACCAATCTAGCCAAAAACTCATAAGGTACATATGCGTACCCTTGCTACACTGGAGGAGCTACACCACTACCCTCGGGCTACTCAAAAGTCATGCCTGATGGTGGGCGGTGGTGTAGTCCTCAAATAGCAGAGGTTTCTATGAAGGTGTGGATGGGAAGTTGGTCGGCCCCCCTAGAGAACGTATTCTGCTCCTCATGAGTGGGTTTTGGACATCCTTGATCAGGGCAATGTTGGCTACGCCCTTGGGGGCTATCCTCTTGTCCAAAAAATAAGTAATGGGAACACCAGCCTGTTTGCACAGGGCACAAACCAGGCACCATAAGGGCATGTCAGCTCTGTTAGATAAAGCTTGGTCCCGCATCTCAAAAGCAATAATTCGGCCCACATTTATTTTGAATCTGGACATCAGGCATGCTATAAAAAAACATGTGAATATTGGAGTGTATTATCATTTCCTGTGGGTCTCAGCCTGGCATACAACACCGACCACCAAAATTTTATAGCAAATGTCAATAATGATTTGGCGATAGGACACTTGGGGTCTGTAACCCAAGTCGCGTCCACCCCCCTAAATGGCTATTCACTCTGTGATCCATCCCAACAGTGCAGCCTTAGATGACGAATTAAACATCCACACCGCATCTATAATCTGCATGTGTCTCTCTATAAACTAGGCATCTGGAGGAGCTTGGTAGTCAGGCCCAAAGAGGAATCGGTTGATGGTGGTTTTTGATATATTCACTCGTGTACCACGCACCATTACATGTAACCTTGGGGACCTAGTAAGGGCAACTTGTCTCTTCACCTTTCTCAATTGGGTCCCCTCCACCGAGTTCAAGAGGCTAGCAGCATAATTAGAATAGAACTCTTCAACAATAACAGGCTCGTAGTACCCTGGTGCTTGGGCCATCTAATCGAACTTACATGAGTTAAAAATATCTCTGATTTCCGAAACTCTGTCAAGTTGGTCAGTGATTACCCGAACCTCCGGAAGGATTGGTCGCTATTTGAACCCCCCAGAACCTTTTGTAAGACCGTTGGTCTAGATGTCCTTAGTGCCTGGGGTTGTCCACGGACCACTCAGAAAGAAATAAGTGCCCAGGCTATTTCAAGGTCTGTCATTTAGGAGACTGCAAAATGAATGGCCTCGTTATCACTGTCCCGAAGTTCGACCTCATTCGCCTGCTATTCAGTGTTAGGACCCTCAGCCTCCAGCATTTGCCCCTACTTATCCTGGTCTGAAGTATTCTCTTGTTCCGGGGCAGCTGCCTCCTCCTTAACTCTCGTAGAAGGGGCCCCCTCGTCAGACTGGGGGGCTTTGCGATGGCCTGATGCATGGGCCCGCATAGCATAAGGAGAGTGGGGGGGAGATATTACCTTTATAGCGAACTTCAGACCCACTGGAGGAGTCATCACCTGAGTCACTCCCAGCCTAATTGCTAGATGATACAGTTGGGGATTCATGAAGGTGTGACACAGGCTCGTCCCTATCACTGTGTCTAACTAATCTGCATCATGGACCCATAGTACCTGGAAGTACCATAAAGGAATACACGTTGTTAGAAATTATTACACACGCAGGTTGACACACTAACGGGTACTCAGACTTGCCCTGTGCCATAAAAGTGATAATAACCCTTAAGAATGGCGTCACCCGATCTATCATAGGGCTATAGCACTTAAGAACATATACAAATTAAACTTAAAAATTAACCTAAGTAAAATAATGCAGGTGAAACAGAGTCAACGGGACCCTACACGACTCGTGTGATGAGACATGGTCCATGGAAGGGCCTGTCAAAGGTCACTTGGTCGCGTGGGTGGCTGACGGTGCGTGTAACAGCTCGTGATCAGTGACACAGTCCGTGAACACGGTCGTCCGACTCCCTTTGGGCTAATTTCCAATGCATCACGCACACACACCCAAGTTTATGCAATTTCACCCCACTCAAACATGATTTATTTAACATATTAGCATATACAAGTCGATTTCCTCCAAAAATCATGTCAACAAGCAACAAAAATCCTCACTTTTTATGGGTTAAGCCTTAAGAACTCAACAATGGTGGTTCACACAACTACATGCATGCCTAACATCAACAAGGTATATTATGATGCTTTAAATCAAGAAAGAACGAATCTTTAACTAAGATCTACATATGCAAGCACTAAAATCAACATTAGAAGAAAGAGAAATTAGGTTCTTACTTTAAGGAGCAACAATGGGGAAGAAGACTTGCTTAAAGAACTTGAGACCCACACTTAGATTAAGCTACGAATCATGAAAGGACTCACGAATCATCACTAAGAAGATATAAAATATTTGGGGATTTTGAAGGGAAAATAGTGAGAAAGAGAGAGATGGTCGTGGGAGTAGAGAGAGAGAGAGAGAGAGAGAGAGAGAGAGAAGGAGTGCAAAGTGAGGTATGGGGGAACAAGTGGGGTTATTTAAAATAATCTTTGGTCAACTAAGTTAACCGGTCAAAACGCGCCACATAAGACAGCCAGACGGCCCGTGACACATGTCACGGTCCTTGTAGATAGCCCATACCCCATTACTTGGTGCGAAAACATACATACCTGGCACCCATGTGACAAACATAAACATCACGTTCACTCGAACGAGCCGTTGACCATCTCACGGGCCTTGAGACACGTCCATGTGGCCAACCTTAGCAAAATAAACATGCGCCTGACCTTTCATGCTTCGTTTCGCATAGACGTCTCATCACATGAGTCGTGACACATTGCATGGTCCATGTGGACCAGCCGTGTCAGTCTACTTAGCTATCTTTTTGTGATTCCATAGTCCCATACCATGCGAGCCTGCCTGACGGCTGCCTACACGGGCCGTGAGATTGTGGATGGGTCGTGTAACACTACTCATGTGGTTATACTTTGCCAACTTTCAGCTGTTGTGACATTTGGTTCCCCGTATACGCTTTCGTCCTACAAAATGGCACATGTAGTCACCTGAAAATACGAATCAAAAATAAGAAAATATATGACATTAATTAATTAATATTTTTTTTGATGTTATTACAATGCATGGGTTGCCTCCCATGGACCGCTTGATTTAACGTCATGGCACGATGCATTATCTTGACTACTCAGACTTCGTCAAGGAGTAAGACCTCTATTTCAGAGGCCTCTTCTACTGCACCCACATATTGCTTCACTTGTTGGCCGTTTACATTGAATCGATCCCCATTTTCTACTTGTAGTTCAATTTCACCATGGGGAAACATCTGGCTAATCGTGTACGGGCCAGAACACCTTAACCTTAGCTTACCTAGGAAAAGTCTCAACTTGGAGTTGTATAAAAGTACCTTGTCACCAATACCAAAGCTCCGTTGGGCAATATGCTTGTCATGCTGAACTTTCATCCTCTTTTTATATAGTGCTACACTCTCATATGCTTGGAGGCTAAACTCATCTAACTCATTGAGTTGGTCAAGTCTCAAGTTAACAGCCTCCTTCCAATTCATGTTGAGCTTCTTTAAAGCCCAGAGTGCCTTGTGCTCTAACTCCATGGGCAGATGGCAGGTTTTACCAAACACCAATTGATAAGGGAATGTACCAATGGGTGTCTTATAAGTCATCCTATAGGCCCATAGTGCATCATCTAGCTTTCTCGCCCAATCCGTCTGGGTAGCATTCACAGACTTAGTCAGGATTTCCTTGATCTCTCTATTTGATACTTCAACTTGCCTACTAGTCTGCAGGTGATAAGGTGTGGCAACCTTGTGCTGTCATACTCCATATTTTGCTAGCACTGTATGGAAAACCTTATTACAGAAGTGAGAACCCCCGTTACTAATGATAGTTCTGGGTGTCCCAAATCTAGAAAAGATATTCTGCCTCAAAAATTGGACAACACTTTTGCTCTCATTGTTTGGTAATGCCATTGCCTCTACCCATTTGGAGGCATAGTCCACCACCACCAGGATGTACTTCATTCCATAAGAACTCACAAATAAGCCCATGAAGTCAATGTCCCAAATGACAAAATCTCTACCTCAAGAATAGGGGTCATGGGCAGCTCTTGGCGCTTAGAGATGTTACCCTGTCGCTGGCACTGATCACACCCAAGCACCAAGTCATGGGCATCTTTATAGATGGTGGGCCAGTAGTACTCACATTAGAGAGTCTTCTTTGCCATTCTAGCCCCACCATGATGACCCCCACTGCGGATGAGTAATAGGCCTCCATTATGCTCAATATCTCCACCTCTAGAATGCACCACCTGATTACCTCGTCCGCACATAATGATGATCCCCCACTACGAATGTGTGACAAGCCTCCATTATACTTAGCATCTTCGCTTCTGGAATGCACCGCCTGATAACCCCATCAGCACATGTTCTGAACAAGTACGGGTCATCCCAGAAGTACCTGCGCACATCAAAAAGAAACTTTTTTCTTTGGTGGGGGTTAAGGCCCTTGGGCATAATATCACTCACCAGAAAGTAGCAAAATCAGCAAACCAAGTAATAAGGTCAACAAAAGCTACCAATACCTGTTCATCGAGAAAGGAATCATCAATGTTTAACCAATCCTTCAGTCTTGACTCATCTTGCAATCTGGACAAGTGGTCTGCTACTTGGTTCTCAAATCTTTTTTTGTTTAGAACCTCAAAGTCAAAGTCTTGTAGCAGGGAACCCATCTGATTAACCGCGGCTTAGCATCTTTCTTTGCCATGAGGTAGTGCAAAGTGACATGGTTGGTGTGTACTATTGATTTGGTACCAATAAATATGCCCGGAACTTGTCAAATGCGTATACCATAGCCAACAATTCCTGCTCAGTCATTGTATAATTCTTTTCAGCATCATTGAGGGTCTTGCTGGCATAGTATATAGGGTGGAAAATTTTGTTGTGCTTCTTTCTGAGCACAATACCCACAGCAATTCCACTTGCATCACACATCACCTCAAACGGGGCAGTCCAGTCAGATGCAACCACCACAGGGGCAGAAATCAGCTTTTGCTTCAGAGTCTCAAAGGCATGCTTGTAGCTATCACCAAAGTGGAACTTTGCATCCTTCTCCAATAGTTTGCATAAAGGGTGTGCGATCTTAGAGAAGTCTTTGATAAATCATCGATAAAAACCTGCATGCCCAAGGAAACTCTGGACTCCCTTCATAGATATGGGCGGTGGTAGTTTCTCAATCACCTCGATCTTTGCCTTATCCACTTCTATGCCCTTCTCAGAAATCTTATGGCTAAGAACATTCCATAGTCCCATACCATACAATCACCTCGATCTTTGCCTTATCCACTTCTATGCCCTTCTCAGAAATCTTATGGCTAAGAACTATCCCCTCTTTTACCATGAAGTGGCACTTCTCTCAGTTTACCACCAGATTAGCCTCCTCACAATGTTGTAGTGCCCTGCTAAGATTCAATAGACATGTATCGAAAGAATCACCCACTATAGAGAAGTCATCCATAAAGACCTCGAGGGTGTCTTCAACTATGTCTGAAAAGAATGACATCATACAATGCTGGAAGGTAGCTGGGGCATTGTACAGCCCGAAGGGCATCCTTCTGAAAGCAAAAGACCTATACGGGCAAGTGAAAGTAGTCTTCTCCTGATCCTCCAAGGCTATGGATATCTGATTGTAGCCCGAGTACCCGTCCAAGAAGCAGTACCACCCTCGACCTGCCAACCTGTCTAACATCTAGTCTATGTAGGACAAGGGGAAGTGGTCCTTCAAGGTCCATTTATTCAGCTTTTGGTAGTCCATGCACACTGAGCATCTAGTCATAGGTCTCAATCAGACCAAATCATTCTTGTCATTGGCAACCACTGTAATGCCCTCTTTCTTCGGGACACACTGCACTAGACTGATCCACTTGCTATTAGAAATAGGGTGTATCACACCAGCATCCAGCCACTTGATGATCTCTTTTTTCACCACCTTTTGCATAGGTGGGTTCATCCTGCGCTGGTGCTCAATACTAGGCACAGAATTATCCTTTAATTTGATTTTGTATGTGTATATCCCTGGAGAAATCCCTATGATATCCACAATAGTCCAACCAATAGCTCGCTTGAACTTTTGGAGGACCCCCAACAATGCCTCCACCTGGTTTTCATGAACATCTATAGCTACAATCACAAAAAGAGTGTTGTCAGTACCTAAACATACATACCTGAGGTGTTGGGCAGTTCCTTGAGCTCTACAGCTGGAGGCTCTTCAATGGATGGTTTAACTGGCGGTGTGGACCTGTTCTGCAGGTCTAAGTCCAACTTTTTGGGGATAAATGGCCTTGTTCCCTTACCTTGCAATGCATTCACAGTGTTTGCATACCTATTACTACCATCATCTGGAAAGTTCATTAACACCGCTGCTATTGTGTCTACACTCATTGTTTCCTCAAATGGGATCTTGGACAGACAATCATCTTCAACATCGAGCATAGACATCACTGCTACCTCTTTAGGTCTCTTTATTGTAGCACACACATTGAACTTCACCTCTTTCATGTTGAGTCTGAAAGTCAGCTCTCCTTGCTCCACGTTGACCAACGCCCTGCCAGTGACCAAAAATGGTCTCCCAAGGATGATGGGAACCTCAAAATCCACCTGATAGTCCAAAATAACAAAATTTGGGGGAAACATGAACTGACACACATAAATTAGAACATCACATAGAATCCCTATGGGCCGCTTTACTGATCTATCTGCTATTAGTAGCTTTATTGTAGTGGGTGTGGGGACTCCTAAGCCCAGCTTCCTGTAAACTGCTAGCGGCATCAAGTTGATGTTGGCACCTAGATCACAGAGAGCTCTTGCAAAATCAAATGCTCCAATAGTACATGGGATAGTGAAAGCTCTAGGATCTTCCTTCTTTTCTACCAGAGATCTTGTGGCGATAGCACTATAGTGGTGGAGATTGTTTATTAGCTCGATCATGGCCATCCTCTTCTTAGTCACTAAGTCTTTCATAAACTTAGCATAGCTCGATATCTGTTCAAGTGCCTCCACTAGAGGAATGTTCATTGAAATCTTTTTTAGCATGGACAAGAACTTCTAAAACTTTCCATCTTCAACCTTCTCCTGCAACCTCTGTAGGAATGGTGGTGGTGGCTTAGGAATGGCTAGCAGGGGTTGGGTCACTGTTGGTGTCACCTCAGGCTCTTTAGTGACCTGAGGCACTGCTAGTATTACTTCTGCTTCCTTACTCAAGTCATCAACATGCTCCTCCACGGGGTTAGGCATCTTGCTTTTAGCTTCATCCAAACTTGCATTAATGGGCACAACAGGGTCAGAAAGTACCTTGCCGCTCCTCATGGTTACTGCCATGCAATGACCATTCTTCTTTGGGTTCTGAATAGTGTCGCTCTGCAGTGACCCAGCTTTTCTCTGGTTCGAGGCTGATGACAATTGACCCATCTACTACTCTAGTTGCTTGATTGAGGTGGAATGCGAGTCGACCAACTGTTGAACATTAGACATCTCCCCTTTTATATCTTGCATCCCTACCTCCGTGTACTTAACCTTGTCAAGTACCTTTGCCATCATTTCTTCTAACTTTAAGTTTTTGCCACTGTCATTCTAATGCTCATGGTTCCTATAACCGTCTCTGTTCTGCCAGTTTCCTTGATAGTTTTGATCATGACCATAGTTCCAACCTTGATTACCGGAGTTGAATGACCGGTAACCCCCCGGCTGCCTAAGAAGTTTACCTTTTCATCAAAGTTGTAGCCTTGATCATCGTACCTAGGCATTGTGTCTATAACTTTGACCTTTTCTGTGCCTCCTAAGAACTGCTTCGCCAGCAAGTCCAGTTGGGTCTTCATGTATGCCATGTCTTGATCTCGTTCCTCCTCTTTTCGTCGTTGCTCCTCCATTATCTCAAAGATGAGCCCCGAACAGTCTCCATCTCTTGTGTACTATGCTCTATTGTTCTTGGCTACCTGATCTAAGATCACCACGATGTCTGGGAAAGTCCTAGACATATATGACCCCCCATAAGCGGCATCAACGATCAGCTTTGTCACAAAATTGCAGGACCTGTCGCAACCTAATTACTTGCTGACTGAACCCAGGAATCTCTGACGATTGGCATGCCGCCAGAAAGTTGAGGATGTGCTGATTCGCATCCTCAGTTTCTGCTCTGCTGAACAACCCTTTCAACTGTAGCATCTGCAACATAGTGCTAGTGATAGTGAACTTAACACCCACGGGCAGTGGGGGAAGTACAATTGCCCCAGTGGTCCCAACACCCTCATCATCATTATTTATTGTGTGGGGCAGCTGAGGCACTTGGGGTCTCACACGAGGCAGCGACACTTGTCTAAGTGGTGCTGCCAGTGGTACCTCACTGCCAGCATTTTCATCATCACCTAGACCGTCGTTACCCCCACCTGCAGGGTTTACCACCAATTCTCTCCGTCTAGTTGCTTCGCATTCTTGGGCATTTATTTTGCGGATTGATTTAATAAGCTCGAGGTCGTAGGGAATAAGTGCTTCACCCTTGCTACGGGTGTTTGGCGTGCAATGCTGGCTCCCTACAAAGAAATAAAAACAAGAAACAAAACTAAAATTAGGGACTAGTATTACAAACTGAAAATAGAAATTAATAGACTATTACTTCGCCGTGTTTCCCGGCAAGGGCGCCAAAATTTGATACGCCCAAATTTACACTCCAAACGGAATAGTAAAATGGTTGTTAATCAAATATAGAATTCAACTATAGTTGAGGTCGATCCCACAGGGAATGCATGAGAATATATCTATTAACACCATTTTCAGATGCAATATCTATTCCCGAGACAAAAATGCATAAAGTAAATATGGGGGTTTTGGTTTTTCAAACTAATTTACTAAAGTTAAGTAATATATATTCCCAAAACAAAAGTGCATAAAGTAAATATAGGGGGGGTTGGTTTTTCAAACTAATTAACTAAAGAAAGCAATAAATGAGTGCAAGAACGACTAGATTTCAATCAATTTATGCGAGGCTAGGATTGTGTTCCCCATGACAACTAATACGATAGCCGAATCTAGTGGTAAAATCATTTATGATTATGTATATAAGATCTAACAAGTTATGTAACATCTATCCATGACAACTAATGCGATAGCCGAATCTAGTGGTAAACTCATTCATGATTGCGTATATAAGATTTAACAAGTTATGTAACATCTAATTCACCTCTTGGTCAATCTTAAATGCATATCATTCATCACCTTTCGATCTCAGAACATCTACGTATTAACGCTTGTTGTTTATCCCGGAATACTCTCACCTTTTGGTCTCAAGTACTTAGATTAGGTTAAAAACCTCGAATGTCCGTTGTAGAACTCTTCTCCTAATCAAAACACCCCTTTTGGGCATGCAAAGAATAAAGGCTTACCGTAATGCGTCGACTCATCAAGGAAGAAATTATAACGAAGATTACTATGATATATACGCTAATCAATCTCGAGATTTACCCCATATTCGCCTATCTTATTAATTTTTCATGGTTTCCACAACCTTAGTTGTGGGTTTAGCCAAGCATATTTAAGAAAGAAAACTCACAATGATACAAGGAATTCATAATAAATGACTTTCTATTGCGTGGATTTAGCCTAATATATTCAAGAAATAAAACTCGTAATGATACAAGAAATTCATCATAGAAGACTTATTATTAAAGAATCGATGAATCCACAAGCTACAAGCTTGAATTCGATAAGTAAAATCCCAAACTCTTGTGAAATTCCTAAGAAAATAATATTTTTCAATGTTTTCTAGCTCTAGCCATTCAAGACTAACTAAAAAACTAAATAAAATAACCATTTATATATAAAGAAAACCTAATCCTAATTAAATAGGAAAAATCCATCGGCATGGACACGGGTCACCACACGGTCCGTGTGACGGTAGACAAACCGTCAAACAGTCTGTGTGGCTGCCCTTAGCCTTACTTTGCTGCTCGTCATGTGCTACTACACGCTCAGGCAAACAACCCATGTGAAGTAAGATGGTCCATGAGATGGGTCGTCCGTCGTGCCTTTGCCACTTTCGCTCAACTTCTTCCACACGCCTTCATGTCACAGGCCGTGGTTGATCACACGGTCCATGACACACATCGTCTGACCTCTCTTAGCCTATTTTGCTAGCTTTTTAATGGTGTCACCTTCACGTCAATCACATGGACCATGCGACAGCCCGTCATACGCTCAAAGACCCGTGAAATAGGCCGTCTCTTTTCACTTTGCCAAAATCGTTCAAACTTCGATGGTACCATCTTCACTTCGCTTTGATGAATCTTATGACGACCAGTTTGACGTCCCACGGTCCGTGACACGTGCCATGGGACTTGCCTTCATCAAATATCCACTGCCATCAGCCAAGTGTGAGGCCACGGTGGGCCTCACCGTCCGTGTAGATGTACACAGGCCGTGTAGGTCCCCGTGTGCCTACACTTGGTTCCATTTTGGTTCCTCTTTGCCTTCTTTTTCATTCTTTTTTCTTTTGTATTCTCATTCCTTCCATGCCTTACACTTTTTCCTGAAAAACAACAAAAACAAATATCAAAATAACAAGTTTGCTTGAGAACGTGCAAAAATTCTTTGTTTAAAGCGTTATACAAGTCGTATTTCTGCGACTCATCACATAACCAAGTCCGGACCCAACAAAGCCATTTCTCCCACTTTAAACCACCCAACCGGTATCTATAACGCCTACCATAGAGGACCTCAAAAGGAATCATACCAATGCTAGAATAATAGCTATTATTAGTCTCACCAAGAACCCTCTTTCTCAAGTCATCCACACTAGGGACACACAACCTATCTTGATACCTAAGGGCTCCGTCTCCCCCTTGAGAGAAAGCCTCCACCTTGCTAATGCTCACCAAAGCCTTCAATTCTCACAAGGAGGGATCAAGATCTTGCTCTGCTTCAACCTCATCAACCAAGAAAGATTTTTGAACCACCAACAACCACAATACCACCATAGTTAACCGGTGGGCCTCTCTAGTCACCCCTTTGCCGCCACCATCAACATGAACTAGGTTACCCATGGACACCCTACTCAAAGCACCGACCCAAACCTTAGCCCTACCGCGGTGGTAACACGCACTCATATCATAATCCTTGAGGAGTTCTAACTACCTTCTTGTTACCTTCAATTTACATCTATCATATTTAGTAAACAACCACTCATCTCCCAAAACTTGTAACTCTATCCCCAAACGATTCACAAGCTCTAAATAAATCGAGGCTCCATCACTAGAGGCCACCACAAATATGTCAAGGTAGGGTTTTAATACCCTATTCATAAGACCCATAAACATAGCCGATGTATTAATCAACCAACCAACCCCACCATGACTCAAAATGCTCACTCCTAGTCCGAAAAGACACTTAGGGATATCTCCTACCCTCATCTTCACTTGGGAACAAAATTTGAACCAAAGATCAATCTTAGAGAAGTGACTAGCCCATCATATTTGACTGAATAAATCGCCTATCCGTAACCGTCATGTTATACCTTATGGGTTCTACACTTATTGGAAGTGTGATATGAATGCAGTCAAACTGCCGCGAGACCTCCAATCCATCAAGCCAAATTTAACCAAGTTCACAAGACAAGACTCTATGCTATAAGAACATGGGGCGACCCTTATAGACCTTCTAGTCATAACAGACTCACGTCACCATTCAGAACACATATGAAACCCATTAACACAAAGGAATGACACAGAAAATAGTAACTCTCAGATCTATCAAATCATCCTACTCAAAATGTTTGTCCCAACATTATCCTACTTGGGGTCAACAAAGTCATAGGGGAAGCAATAGAAGAGAACATATTCATAAACTTCGGTAATAACCCGCTAAGCCCAAGAAGCTCCAAATATCCGATGAAATCAAAGGTCTAGGCGAACCCTCGATCACTTTCGTCTTTTAGGATCCACCTTAATACCATACCCTGATAACATATGACCTAGGAAGGCAACCTCTTGCAACCAAACTCGCACTTTCCTTGCTTAGCATACAACTTCTCTTCCCTAAACTTTGTAGTACTACCCTCAAACGACCCACATGTTCCTCCTCACTTGGGAAATAACCAACATATCACCACCAAAACTACCATAAACTTAATAAGGTAGGGACTAAAGATCCTATTCATGACACTTATAGACATAGTTGATGCACCAGTCAAACCAAAAGATACTATCCCAAATTTAAAATATCAGAAAGGACATTCACTAACTCATTGGTCACCGAAAATAACTCAATGGAAATAACTTAGGTTCAATACCCCTAACTCTTACAAGATGACAACTGCAAACCTTAGAGATCATTTGTACCTTGAGACAAGAAACAGACTTACCTTTTCACAACTACATTACAAGCCCCCACACAAGGATGAGTTTATTAGGGAATTGGAATCTAACTCTACGGATCCTACTATCAATGGAGACATAATATGCATGCAACTATTTCATCCCAAGTATGACATCAAATCTACCACATCAACTCCAATAATCCACAAGACAATACCTAATGCAATATGAACATGGATCCACTCTTATGAACTTTATAGCAATAATATACTCAATAAAAGGGTAGACACCAAAGGTTCACATAACAACTCGGGACACACAAGAAGCCCACTAGCAACCGAAAAGAATAATGAAAGAAAATAGTGGCATACCCGGGCTATCAATGTATGCACATCAATGTCAAAGGAAACTTCAACATATCGATAACAACATTGGGTGTCATCCCCTCCTTGAACCTCTTGATCAACATACTATCTTATTCTAAAGGCCGACCACCCTTAGATCTCCTTCGAGCATATGGATAATCAACTAGCTTGTGACCCACTTCACCACAACCGTAACAAGCATTAGTCTTCCTCAAGCATGGGCCACCATGGTACCTTCCATACCTTGGAGACTTAGGATTAGTTCTCCCTTCATACCCATCTTGCCACTTTGATTTAGACACCCTATCAATAGTCAACCTCTC